>VBSK01000075.1:0-130087 GCA_006112555.1 Tuber indicum | reverse complement strand
TACTTTGGCAGGCACGTTAGAGTTTGATACCATTTTACGAGAGAGTAATGCTCTGGTATTGACTAGTTGTAGCACGGCAGCCTTTAAATCATTCATGGGGTGGCACCATTTGTCTAAGCACCTCATATGCCTACCGATCCTAATCTCGCTCCTTCGAGGCCGTAAGTTGGTCAAGATGCCCCTTACTCACTGGCAATTTGGCGTAGCGATTAACATCTTAACGATATGTGGATCTGTCTCGCTATTGTATTATTCTGTATGCCGGTGTCTATACCCGTGGAGGCTCCAGCAATGAGTAAGTAGGCCATATCAGTGTTTTTCACTGCAGAGCTGACGTCCATAGATTATGCATCGGTTGTGTTTGCTGGGTTCACTACGATTTCGGCTGCTTGTATTTCATCCGTGGACGAAAGGAGTTTACTGGCCCGCCCATTGCAACTGATGCGGCACTCGTGGAAGATACGGGATCGCGAGCGGATGAGGAGAAAAGCTGAATGTGGAGAGAGAGAGTATTGGATCATTGTTAATACGAGGCCACTCCTTCGCATTGATGAAAAGCTCATAGTCTACTTCACCCTAAGGCGATGGGTTTATTAGTAACAGCACACCCGTCGCTATCCCTTTACTCACTGGAAACTGTTTAGTGACCGACTAGCTATTTTTTGCTTTCATTGGCTTTTATGCCTGATGGTGATGCTGTATCTATCATACCGGTAGTACAGTACAATACGAGCTGCTTCAGTCCACTTCATTATTGACGATAACGCCCTCCACCTAATCCCACCCCAGGAGGGACGTAGGGGGAAGGACTCTGTGTCTCTGGTCTCCTGGAAGACTAGCAACTTTGAACCGACCTTGGCTGGTAACATATGATGCGTGTGCCGGTACTGTATTTTGAACTTCGCAGAATCACAGATACCGTACTACACTTGTACCAATGAAGACGGGGGGGAATAATGGCACAGCATCATCCGTCACCAAAAACCGCAAGAGCAGTTAAACTACAGCGTAAAATCCTACATGAGGAAATCAACAGGCTCGAATAGTCTTCTCTTTCCGACCTTTTGCCCTATATCTACGAAAAGAGTTAGGTTAATATGACCCAGCTTACGTCCACTGCGGAAAATAAAATAATGTAAGCTAAGGATGATGCAGGTAATATAATGTCTACCACAGTAGGGGTATTCAAAGTTGAAAAACTTGAAAAAACTTAGCTTACTTTGCTGTTTCATGTAAGCTTGGCACAGCCAAAAACAGTTAACTTGCCATTACTTTACCTTACTATACAATACAGGTTTTATGTGTTGGGACGGCAGGTGAAAGGACTGTGAAATATGTCAGTAAAAGACATAAATAGTGTGAAGTAAGGGGCTTGCAAGTAAATTATTGATTGAAAAACAACAAAGATGCCTCGCATATCACCAAAAGCTCAACTATTATCCCATTTACAAGACATATGGTTAGCGAATGCGATTTCTACAATTCTTCTTCAAGAAAATGATCTTACCTTTTTATGCATTCTGAACAACAGTCTTTACTCTTCCGAAAGAGCTATTCCCATTGGTAACTTGACTCTTGGCAAGTTTTCGGCTTCGAGGCTGGAGATCTTCCAGGCGGTAATGCTATCACCAACCTCGAAAGCACAAGCGACTCGGAGATTTTAGATGAGGAGATTATGAATGTGATCAAATTGCTACTTCTAGCAATTTCAACGATTCGTTATCTGTCACCACGAGAACCAATACCCCGTAGCGAGTATTTGTTCAACCATCATGTATGTAAAAAGAATACATGTAATTATATATCTTAGGATTGTATATTAACTTAACTTAGATTCATTCAATGTCAAATGATAGATTTATATCATTTTTTCGCATGACACGAGAGTCGCTTATTTCTCTTTCCAAAATCATCGAATCCGATCCTATTTTTCAAAACAAGTCCCATAATGTCCAAGTACCAGTAATCGTTCAATTAGCAACTACATTATATTTCCTAGGATCATACGGTATTTCAACAGTCCGCGCTGCAGTACAACTGGGAATCGGAGAAGGTACCGCACACCTATGTAGAAATCAGTGCATTACTGTACTTGTACAATTGCTTTCACATTTTGTACAATGGCTGATGCCTGGTAGATTGCAGTACCAGCAAATGCGCTCTGAGATTGAGATGAGAAGTGGATTTCCTGGATGTGTTGGATTCCTGGATGGCACAGATATTGCATTGCAGTATGGTCCTGTTAGGAGTACCCGATTCCGATAGCCTAGGAGCACACTAGGTAGGGTAACCTTACCCGAGTTTGAGAATCTTAGTCTCCAACACCCCCCTCCGGCCCCTTTACGGGGCCCGCGCGTCATCATACACATCAATCTTAGTTGCGTCCTGTAACTATACGGTCACAGAATTGAAGGTATCAGAATAACACCATATACGTCGCTGCCTGTTAGGCGGAAGCCGACTCTGAGTAATTGTCGAGAAGACTTAGGCCTGAATCTTTCGTAATAGACGGAGATTTGTCTAGGAAGGCTCGGAATTGTTCTTTTCGTTTATGACTACTAAGAACTCGCTTAATCGATAAGGGAAATAATTTTATAAAGATTCGTAGGTAAAACAATGTTATATTGTTAAGGTCTCTTCTCCGTTGCTTGTTGATGTCTAAAAGCTTGGGAGGCACTTCGATATTTATATCCCGCGTCTGAGTGTTCGCGGACTACATCTAATCCTCCTATAACTAAGTATCTATCCAAGATTGTACGCTAACGTCTCATGGTCTTTGACAAGTGCGAACACTGTTTGACCCTGAATTCTCACACACCATCTTCGTTCTCATAAACTCCTTTCCGTCTAATCGTAGGATGCGTGATTATCCTCGAATGACCGGTCTTCGATTTATAGAGACGAGTAGACTTATATTTGAAACTTCAGTCGACTTGACTATCGTCCCAGTAGTCTCTTCCGATTTCACATAGTGGCCAGCGTATGCGTCGGGTACCTATGCATAATGCAGGCTGCATAGACGGTGTGCCAACACTCATAGTCTACCGCCTATTAGGTCTTCTGAGTCTGAGCAGCTTCCCCTCGGTCCGCCTCGCCTCAAAGAGAATCACCTCTCGAGGGATCCTGTCTCCAGGACCAACCAACATACAGCGGCCTTCAGATAGGTATTGGTGTCATATCTATCTCCTATGGCCTCCGGGGCTCTGTAGGAGTAGTTGCGGATTCTCGAACCGAAAACGTCCCGTTACTTTCGGCCCGTAGTTAGGATGCCTAACTTTGAAGCCTAGTAACTCAATGCGCCTCCGACGGATTTCCTCCGTTCCACTTCTCAGAGGTACCCAGAGGTGCCCTCTTATATATCCTGCGAACAGCTTCCGGTCGGACGGACGGCAGCGACGTATATGGTGTTATGAAGTGGGCTTCATTGAAGTGACATTATAGTCATGGGACGCAACTCTTCGAAATCTCGCTAAGGACGTGCGGGCCCCAGAACGGGGCCGGAGGGGGGTGTTAGGCTTGCGATAAATGAGGGTCTGTGCGCAGTTACCCTACCGAGAGGTCTGTGCATTTTCTATATGCCTAACATGAGCTCCCTCCTACAAGGTTTCGTCTCGAACACCTTCTTGGTATTATCTATTTAACAAATTTCCTTTTAAGACCCGATGTGGTCAGGGTAAAAAACCTTCCGGCGTTTGCTTGTCCACCGTAGGAAAACCTTTTCCTCATCGTCTTACTTCTGCCTGCCCTGGCATCTCCGGGTTGTCTCGATGAAACTCTTCGACTACTTCCTCAGCATTTTCCATGCCCGTAGCGGGTTCCCAAGTATTTTCATCTTCCGCACAACCTTGCCATTTGACAAAATACCATAGCTCTCGTACCTGTCGGTAACGATTGCTGATCCTTTTCCTATATGTCCGTATTTCGCTGCGGACAATCTTCTCTATTTCCCATTGCAGGTCCCCTTCGACCTCCTCTGGTTCTCTGGGAGGTTGTCTGCGTTCTGGATGAATCGATTCTCGATATGGTTCTAGTAAGGATACGTGGAAGACCGGGTGAATATTCCATCGGTCGGAAATGTTTAGTTTAAACGCTCGGTCGCCTCTTTTTTCCAGTATTTGGAACGGCCCATATAGTTTGGGCGCTAGCTTTTTTGACTTTCGCTTAGTGCGTATGTTTTTCGCGTTTAACATAACTTTATCGCCAATCTTAAACTCAGGTTGTTTGTTGGCTTTCCGATCGTAGTATTTCGCCATTCCTTCCCGTGTCTTTTCAAGTGAACTTTTTGCTTGTTCATGTATCGTCTTGATCCAGTTCGCGTATAGGGTAGCGCCGGGGTTTTGAACTTCACGTTCTTTCATCCACTCAGTTTGTGGGTGAAAACCATAGTTCGCGTAAAAGGGGGACATTCCGTGAGCGTTGGTTGCAGAGTTGTTATATGCATGTTCTGCTAGCGGCAGTAACTGATACCAATCATCTTGGTCATAGTTAATAAAACTTCGGAGGTATCCTTCCAGCACTTGGTTGGTTCTCTCTGTCTGTCCATCCGTCTGTGGATGATATGCCGTCGACATTCGTCGTTTTATATCCAACGCCTTACACAATGATTCCCAAAACTCGCCAGCGAACTTAGAGTCCATATCCGAAATGATCTCCGTTGGCAAGCCGTGTAGCTTCCAAACCTCCTTTAAGAACGTGTTTGCGACATCCTTTGCCGTAGCCGTAGTCTGTAGTCCAAGAAAGTGTGCCATTTTTGTAAACCGGTCAACAACTACCATGATTTGTGTACAACCTTGTGATTCTGGTAGTTGGGTGATGAAGTCTACTGATATCGATGACCATGCCGTGAACGGCGTCTGCAATGGTTGCAACAGTCCGTATTTCGCATGTCGGGGCGACTTGTTGTGTTGACATTCATCACAGGACCGCACGTAGTCGTTGATCCATTCGGCTAGCCCTTTCCAATAAAAATCTCTCATGATGATTTCTAGGGTTTTTTCTTGTCCGAAGTGTCCGGCTATCTTTGCGTCATGGCATCCTTCGGCTATCTTGGTGTACAATGCTTGGTTGTCTGGGACGAATAGACGATTCTTATAGTATAGAAGGTCGTCGATCAGTGTCCAGTTCTTAGGGAATTCTTTTCCTTCATTTCGGAGCTTTGACAAGTCCTCGCGTCGTCTCAGCCAGTCTCCATCCGATAGCGTCGCCTCAAGAAGTTGTTCAAGGAACTCGGGGTTAAACTTCTTCATTGTCTTTTGCTTTAGCATGGCCGTTGATATTAGTACTTTCTCTGGTACTTCTTTAATGTCGTACCAGGACAAATTTTCGGCTGCCGACGCTTCCAGCTGACATATGATGGGTTCTTGTTCCTTTATTATTAGACTTCTTGTAGCGATGTCGGTACTTCCGAAACCTTGGGCTCCTCTTTCAGTCTCGTCTAGCTTATCGACCTCCATTAAATCAGATGTGTCGATTTTTTCCACTATGAGTTGAGCCATTCTGTCTCCTTCTCGGATTTGGCAATCAACATCCTTGTGATTATATAGCAAGACTTTGAGCTCTCCCGTATAGTCGGCGTCTATTGTTCCTGCGCCGACCGAAATTCCGGAACGTACTGCTAACCCACTACGGGCCGCTACTCGTCCATATGTCCCTGCTGGTAGGCTTATTGCTATTCCAGTATCGAGTAGCACTTGTCCTCGTCTAGGGATAATGGCGTCGCTTATGGCATAGAGGTCATGTCCGGCTGCCATTCTTGAACCTTTAGTGGGTAACCTTGCCTTGTGGTTCAATCGTCTTACTCGGATGTATTTGTCTGAGGTATTCGTCTCTGGCTTCAACGCCAGGTCTTTCTCATCGCTCCAGCCCAGTACTTCTTTCCCTAATCCTTCTTCCTTCTCCTCCTGTAGTGCTAACAGCATTACTTGGAAGTGTTCTGGTTTCAAAACGGTTTGTTCGCGATGCGTAGCTCCCTCCTCAGGACGGTACTCCGGCCGTCTACTTAGCGCATCAGGCTTTCCGCCCTTGGTTCCTGGTCGGTAAACAATCTTAAAATTATATTCCGCCAGTTTCTGAGCCCATCGGATTTGACGTCCGCTCCAAACCTTGGAAGTAAGGAAGTATTGTAGGTTTTGATGATCGGTGTAAACCGTCACAGGTTTTTCCGTGCCCACTAAATATTGTCTCCATTCTTTGAACGCTTCTAGGATTGCAAGCAGTTCCTTGTCATGGATTTCGTAGTTGCGCTCTGCCGAGTTCAACTTTCGTGAGTGGAAGGCAACAGGATGTAGCCTTTTTTCCACGAACTGTGACAAGACACAGCCTAAGGCAAAGTCGCTTGCATCCGTTTCTACTACCGTTTCGCGTTCTGGATAGAAATGTTGCAATATGGGTGCAGTCGTAAAGCGATGCTTTAACTCTTTGAACGCTGATTCTGTTCAGCGCCCCAATGGAAATCCTTTGGATTTCCTTTTAGTGTCTCCGTTATCGGTTTACACACTCCGGAGAAACTTCGTATAAATCGTCGGTAAAAATTGGCAAATCCAATAAATATCTGGACTTCCTTTACCGACGCCGGCGATTTCCAACTCAATACGGAATCGACTTTCCTCGTGCTCATAGCTACTCCTTCGACAGATACCATATAACCCAGGAATTCTACTTCTTGGACATGAAAAACTGACTTTTTCAAGGATACAGCTAGTTGGTAGTCTGCGAGTCTTTGCAAGACTTGATCGACTAGCTCAACATGGCTTTTCTCATCCTTTGAATATATCAAAATGTCATCCAAATAGCAGACCACTCCGTAGTCCAAAAATTCATGTAGGACTTGGTTCATCATGTCTTGGAAAGTTGCCGGAGCATTAACGAGCCCGAAAGGCATTACCTTGTATTCGTAATGGCCGTATCGAGTTCGAAAAGCTGTCTTCCACTCGTCTCCTTCTTTAATTCTTATCAGATGATAGCCGTCTTTCAGGTCAAGCTTCGTGAAAATCTTAGCCCCAGCTACCCGATCTCTCAGTTCGGACATCAATGGTAGCGGGTGCTTGTTCAAGACTGTAATACGGTTGAGATTTCGGTAGTCTACAACTAACCGAAGTTTACCGTCAGGTTTTGGAACGAACAGCACTGGTGCGCCCGCTGGGGATTTGCTTCTTGTGATTTTTCCTTGATCCATCATCATTTTAAGGTATTCCCTTAATGCGGCAAGCTGCTTTTCTGATAAGGGGTATATTGGGCCCCAGGGCGCTTTCGCGTCGTCCTTTAGTTCGATTTCATGATCGAACGTCCTCCTAGGCGCCAATTTTTCCGCTGTCTGAGGAAAAACAGGTCCTTGTGTCGCCAATATTCTTGAGGTAGCGATCCCAAGACTATATCGTCGGGGCTTTCACTAGCGCCAATTCTTCCAATATAGGCAGCGTTTTCGTCAAAGACTACCGACTCATCGTATTCGAACATGTCGGCTATTCCTTCGTCTTCCTCCACACATTTCTCGCAACATTTTGCATCGAACGACCATCTTTTTGGGTCTTCGATGTGGGATATAGGATGTTCCTCATGCCACCAGCCGAATGGTATGATCATCCCGTACGATCCAAGTTCTGCTATTTCGCAGGTTATCTCAGACAGATGTTTATTTCTTCCTATCTCCAACCATAAGGGATGGGTGTAGAACTTCCCTCCGGAGACTGCTGCGGTCCCATCAAACCCATAAATCTTGACCGCATCCGACCGTTGTGTGAACGGTAATCGGTGTTCCTGTACCAATCTTTGATTGATGACGAACACATTAGAGCCTGAGTCTAATAGGACTTTAATTTTTTGTCGCCTATGGTTTAAAAAGAGGTAGGCGTCTCCCTCAGGGCAGGAATATCTTTTGGGTAGAGACGCGTAAAGCTTGCGTCTTCGCGGCTGTCCGCGATCTTCTTCTGGCTTTCGTTTTGGCATTGTGTAACAAGATGTTTGTTACCATGCCCGCACGGTTTCGACCATTGAGGTCTCCTCAGACAAACTGAATTTTTCTTGGTATATCGGGCAGCCCACTACTAGCGGTCTTTACCTCCTGCCGAGGAGTTCCCATACCTTCCACTTTTTCTACCTGTGGAACCAAACTTGGGGGTCTCTGCCATCGTCCAGATATCATGGGGACAAGAGCCGGGTGCGTAGGGCTGGCCGGCTGTCCCTTTGATAACCTTCCCGGGCTTATTATCCACCCTCGCTTTACCGTAGACAGTGTCCTCATTTTATCGGGTGCCCGTCCAGTACCAGCGCGGCACCTAAGAAGTAATAAATAGAGGTGAGGTCTAGAGCTCTTGTACCTATCGGTCGAAGATACGCCTCGTTCATCTCTCTATGTACTTCATCTTAGCCCTACTGTCGCTCCCTTCGGTACCCTTGGTGCTGTCTGTTTCCTGTCTAGGCTTTGGTCCTTATCAGAGACCTTTCAGATTCCAGGTCACGTGCCTGACTACCCTGACAAACATGTGTCCGGATCATTGGGGCGAAACATACGTTATTACCTTGGGAAGCATAGAGGCGCCGCCAATGTCACCATTGCTCTTTGTTAATCCTCTTGGCTCAGCAAGAGGGACGCGTGTACTCCCACTCAGGCCGTCCCGCACGGTTGCTTTCCTCGCTTCGGCATCCCCTTTTGCTGTCGATTTCAATTCCTAGCGACTATGTGTCTGCTAGACTACCCGAACACCGTCGTTGTCGGTACCTTTGTGAAGACCTATGTGATTTCTTCGTCTTCGCCTAATTCCCACAGCCGGCTGGTGGTCCGGACCTGTCCAGCTTGTGCGGGTCTTCGAGGAAGCCTAGGTGGTTTGATAGACCTTGCTCGACTTGGGCCCATTCTTAGCGGCCTTCGGCTAACTGCGGCCGCTGATACTTGAATGTTCCCATAACACGTCTTATATGTGTGGTTCTTTTTTCCACATCTCGTGCAATTGTTGTCCTTTTTTCTCGCATCTATAACGCTTTGCGAGATTCCTTGGTGTGCTTCAGACCAATTTGAATGCGTGATCGGAGCACTTCCTCCTAATTTCTTAGTCGGCCGTTCCGACTTGTGATCCTCACGTTTCCTTTTTCGTGAGGGTCCCCCACCTCCTTTTATATAAGCCTTTTCTCTTCGTGGCTTATCAGGCCTTTCATCTCTTGAGGATTTATCTTTTGTATCCTTAGAGGAGGTGTGTCGGGAACTGCCTTCTTTTAGTAACTTTTTTCGGTACTGAAGGTCTTCTTCCGCCCGGCCAGCTTCTATTATTACATCTTCCCATTCCTCATCGGTGTCGAACTTCTGGAAGGAGATGCGGGTGAGGATGTCTTCGGGCAAGTTTCTTTCGACTGTCTCCCTCCATGATTCACCTGTCATATTGGCTTTGTTATTCAGGTTGTGCATGATTCGGAGGTAGGTTTGAATGTTGCCCTTGTATTTTACTTCCTTCATGTCCCGCAGGGCCTGTCGTCCTTCTTGTAGGGGCGCAAAAGCCTTTCCTATTTCGTATGAGAAGCGGGTCCAACTTCGAAAATTCCGATTTTGGGTTTCGCCCTGTAGCCCGTCCATTTTTCTTCGGTACCATATCGTGTATGGTGTTACTACCTTTCCCTTGGTACGGTTGAGGGCGTATATGACCCTTTCCCGGTCATCTCTCCAAATGTGAGGATTTCGGTCGAAGTAATCAATACATTGTTGAAGCCAAATGTGCACATCTTGGTGCTTTTCTCCTTCAAAGAGCGGTGGCGCCTCCGCTGGTCGTTTTGTGTTTACCACGAAGGCTTCCGCTAGGACATTTGCTAGGTCTGATTGTTCTGGGGTCAGACCCCTGCGGCGTCTTTCTGGACCACCGCCTTTTCTTCCTTTTCCTTCAGCGTCATAATCGCTGCCGTCATCATCGTCATCACTAGGGTATCCTCCTCCTAGTCCAGGTGGTGGAGTTGCGTCTGAGGTTCCTTCCCCACTAGCTTGAGGTTTTGCCACTTGTTTACCCTTTTCTTGTCTAGTGGGCCTGGAATAATATTCCTCGTCATCCTCTACCGATTCCATTCGTACACGCTTGCTAGCCTCCGGTTTGTCCTTCGGAGTCTCTTTCCTTCTGGAGGAAATGAGGAGTTCTTGGACCGCTTCGCCAATCTTTTTGAGCTCACCCTGTTGAGACGAGAGTGCCTCACGGGTCTTCTTTGCCTCGGTTTGGAAAAGCGCATCTCTTTCTTTGAAGGCACTATTTACCTTCCGGTCTCGGTCCTTCATTTCCTTTCGGATTTCTTCTACTGCTTGTTGTAGAAGAATGTCCCGTTCAAGCGTGGTCTGGTGTAACTGCGAGGTGACCCCTTCGTGATGTTCTTGTCTGGCAGCTTGTTGTGCCAGATTTTCCGCGATTTCCCTCACTATCCTTTCTTGTAGAGATTTTACTTCCGTCTCTACTCCCTGACACTGCATTAACAGGACCCCTATGTCTTGGTTATGGAGGTCCTTCCCTTCGGCAATTTGTCTTTGAATTTCAAACAACCGGAGCGCGTTTTCCTGTTGGGCTCCCGTGAGCTGGGCAAACGCTATATTTGCAGAGTCGATAGAGGATGTAATATCTCTCCGGACATCGCGTAACACTACTCCTACTCTTGCAGCTAGCCTTGCCAAGTCGGCTGCCTGATCCCTTGGTCTCGGAGTAGATGATCGAGATGAGCTGGGAACACTTGATGCCCGTGACCCATCTCTTGGTGGACGCCTTATGCCCGGGGGAAGTGATGAAGGTTGGCTCGGCGCATTTTCACCTTCGCTCCCGGTATCCATTGCATCTTTATCCTTTATTTTCTTGGGTTCTCTCCATGGTGCCGGCGATCCCGGACCTTCAGGATACCACGCTTTCGGTGGTTCTGTCATCCTTTCCTATAATAGGATCCTGTCTTAATGAGAGTTCGGGTGGTTCCCGAGTCTCCACGCCAAAGGTATAGTAGGTGTGAAGCAACTATCAAAGGATCCTTCTTCACTGGTGTCCCAGTCGAGGAAAGGTTTCCAAACGAATTCTGGCCCGTACCAGGTTTCGTAGAGCTTTTGAAATTGTTCCTCCGTAGGAACTAGAGTTGGGTCGGTATACCACGAGGGAGCTTCTTGTTCCAGAAATGGTATTTCTCGGAGCTCCGACAGACCGGGTAACACTGACCTAATAGTGGGGTAGTGTACCTTGGTTGGTGGTTCGAATATTGAATTGGTTCGGGAGAGTTCCTCAAGGGTGTCTAAACCGACCGTATCATCAATCGCAGGGTAGTGTACCGTATCATCAATCGCAGGGTAGTATACCGTGCCTTCAACGGACTCGTCGTCTGCGTGACTCGAACTCATGCGCTTGCTTAGCGTAGAGTGGTGACCGACTTATTTAGTGAGCCTTGGTAACAAGGAGAGCTAACAATATAGTGTTAGGCGGAAGCCGACTCTGAGTAATTGTCGAGAAGACTTAGGCCTGAATCTTTCGTAATAGACGGAGATTTGTCTAGGAAGGCTCGGAATTGTTCTTTTCGTTTATGACTACTAAGAACTCGCTTAATCGATAAGGGAAATAATTTTATAAAGATTCGTAGGTAAAACAATGTTATATTGTTAAGGTCTCTTCTCCGTTGCTTGTTGATGTCTAAAAGCTTGGGAGGCACTTCGATATTTATATTCCGCGTCTGAGTGTTCGCGGACTACATCTAATCCTCCTATAACTAAGTATCTATCCAAGATTGTACGCTAACGTCTCATGGTCTTTGACAAGTGCGAACACTGTTTGACCCTGAATTCTCACACACCATCTTCTTTCTCATAAACTCCTTTCCGTCTAATCGTAGGATGCGTGATTATCCTCGAATGACCGGTCTTCGATTTATAGAGACGAGTAGACTTATATTTGAAACTTCAGTCGACTTGACTATCGTCCCAGTAGTCTCTTCCGATTTCACATAGTGGCCAACGTATGCGTCGGGTACCTATGCATAATGCAGGCTGCATAGACGGTGTGCCAACACTCATAGTCTACCGCCTATTAGGTCTTCTGAGTCTGAGCAGCTTCCCCTCGGTCCGCCTCGCCTCAAAGAGAATCACCTCTCGAGGGATCCTGTCTCCAGGACCAACCAACATACAGCGGCCTTCAGATAGGTATTGGTGTCATATCTATCTCCTATGGCCTCCGGGGCTCTGTAGGAGTAGTTGCGGATTTTCGAACCGAAAACGTCCCATTACTTTCGGCCCGTAGTTAGGATGCCTAACTTTGAAGCCTAGTAACTCAATGCGCCTCCGACGGATTTCCTCCGTTCCACTTCTCAGAGGTACCCAGAGGTGCCCTCTTATATATCCTGCGAACAGCTTCCGGTCGGACGGACGGCAGCGACGTATATGGTGTTATGAAGTGGGCTTCATTGAAGTGACATTATAGTCATGGGACGCAACTCTTCGAAATCTCGCTAAGGACGTGCGGGCCCCAGAACGGGGCCGGAGGGGGGTGTTAGGCTTGCGATAAATGAGGGTCTGTGCGCAGTTACCCTACCGAGAGGTCTGTGCATTTTCTATATGCCTAACACTGCCGTCCGTCCGACCGAAAGCTGTTCGCAGGATATATAAGAGGGGACCTCTGGCAAGACCTGAGAAGTGGAATAAAGTCAATCGGCCAACTACTCAGGGAGTTACTAGGCTTCAAAGATATGACATCTTTGGTATAGGCCGTAAGTAACAGGACGTTTTCGCACAAGGTCGGGATATGAATGTTAGAAGGTTCGGGGTAACGAACCAACGCATTCACATCCACTCTCCGATAATCGGAAAAAGTTTAGAGCTCCTGTAGATACTACCAAAGAAGCCAACGAGCTCTAAGGAGTATCGCAACCATGATATGGGGTGTACTGCAGTTGCGGGAAGTTATAACCAACACAACATGAAGGTCCACCCCCTCTACATAGAACAACCAGGAGTTGCCAACCGAGGAATTATGAGAGTATTCCATAGAATGACTTCCCCTCTACGAATGGAGAGTTGTTGGAATAAATTCCATTGGTTAGTTGTTGAGTTATCACAACTAGAAGTCATCGACTCCAGTATATATGCAAAGGCAACTTTGTATCAAGACTGATCCTCTTGATAACGAAAAGGACTATTGGAGCCAACATAGTTCGACTTGAAAACTCGGCTGTAAGTCTAAGGACTCTGAGAATCGGTGAATTACTACTAGTAACAAGTATCAAGTATGTCTTCTAGTTAGGAAAATAGTAATCACCGAAGAGGGTGTGATGGTTTTCAGGGTCTTCCGGTGTTCACACTTTTAGGGAGTACTCGACGTTGCGAGCTAAAATTAAAGAGGTACATATTTTGTATATTAGATAGATGTAGTCCGCGAACACTCAGACGCAGAATATAAATATCGAAGTGCCTCCCAAGCTTAAGACATCATTAAGCAATGGAGAAGAGACCTTAACAATATAATATTGTTCTTACGATTCTATTCTACTTTCTTACACTCTTAGCAGTTATAAACGAAACGAGTTGCTTCCGAGCCTTCCTAGACAAATCTCCGTCTACACGAAAGAATCCCGATTGGCCTAGATAACCTCAAGTCTATACTGGTTGCCTCCGCCTAACAGGTCCATCCTATTATGGTGAGACATATTTCAATCGTAAAAAGAAATATGCTCTCAATATTCAAGCTATTTGTGATGATAACAGACGGTTCACTTTTGTTTCAAGTGGATATCCTGCATCTGTTAGTGATGCTACAGTTTTTTGTGAAACTAGTTTTTTTTTAAATCCTAATGTTTTTTTTTGGCGCCCTGAAGAGTACATTTTAGCAGACAAGGCTTACAGAGTTACAAGGCGATGTCTAACCCCTTATAAGGAACCCCTTGCTAGCCAAGAAGTAGGAGGATATCAAAACTTTAATGTACATTTAGCAGAGGCAAGGGTGAAGATCGAACATGCATTTGGGATTTTAAAAAATCGTTGGCGGTCGCTACAAGGGATTCCAATTCATATTCGTGGCGAAGCAGATCATGCACGTACAGTTTGTTGGATTATGGCATGCTTTGTACTTCATAACTTTTTGGTTGATAATGAAAGTGATAATCTATGGCAATTAGAAGAGGAGGAATTACAAGAGCAACGAAGAGTTGAAGGAGATTTTGAGGAGGAAGATATTGATCAACCACTTCGTCTGGAAAGTGAGCGTATAGCTGGTGCTGAATGGCGGGACAGAATGCGGTATTATTTTAATATAAATTAAAAATTGAAACAATAATTATCAAATTGTTGTAAATATTCTTACAATAATTGAAATAAAGTAAAAATTAAAACTGCAGTAAAAAGAATAGGAATAGAGGGAAAACAGGGACAGGGAAAAAAAAAAAGTAGTATAACCAAAATAAAAACCATAATCGAGTGAGTGAAAAAATGAAATATCCTCTCCCCCTCCCTCCCTCACAAAAAAAAAGAACAAGAACAGAGAGTAGAAAAATAGAAGAAAGAGGTGAGAGTAATATTAGAAAAGAAGAAACGAACGATAGGGGGTAGAAAAGAATAAATAGTAATAGAAAGATAGAGCGTACAAGGAGCTGAGCAAAAAGAATAGAGAGAAGGTAAAGGAAAAGAAAGAGAGTAAAGAGAGAAAAATATAAAAATATATCATAGGATGTCAGAATCAAAATTACCAGTATCAGGTACTTTTTCCAAGTCCATCAGTTGTGGAGTAGCATTTTTCATTGATGCTTGTAATTGAAGCATCAATAGTTGAGTTTTTTGCTGCTCCGCTTTTGCCTTCTCTTTATCCAAAGATAACTTCTCCCTTTCAAGAGCCAATTCTTCTCGTCGGAGCTCTCCTTGCTCAGTGAAATGGCGGTTCAAGAATCCAAATTTCTTCTCTTCGCCTTCCATCTTTGCTGATGCAAGTATGGTGATGGCATCAACAAGTGCACCTCCAGCACCTTTCTTCTTTCTTGAACCCCGCTCACCACTAGTACTTCCCCCATCCTCTTCATCCTCCAATGATTTTGGAAATCGCCACTTTACTCCTTGTCGAATTGCTGATGAGGGGCCAAGCTGACTGCTGTGTCTTGTTGAACTTATTGTTTTTAGTAAGTTCTTCCCACTTTTTTTTTTTTTCTTTTTGAAATATCATAACTCAACTTTTTCCTTGCCCTACTAATATATCTGGTTCTATCATACTTTGACTAACCCTCCTACCTTCCCCCAACTGCCCGTCCTCTCTGATTCTACCCTCATCCCTAATTCCCCTTCTATATCCCCTACTCTCACCCGTTCTTTGATTGCTCCTAATTTCCTCTTTGTTACTTATTAGTACCTCACATTTCCGTCCCTCCAAACTATTCTCCCTCTCAAGTGTTTCTCCCCCTTCTTCAAGCTCGACCTGTAAGTGCTCCGCCCTCTCCCCCTCATCTCTGCTTTCACTCATACCTCTTCCTACTTGGCTATCACATCTTCCTACCCCCCCTATCCTCCCAATATCTCTTCCACATATCTCTTCATCCTCCTCCAAATGATTACCACCCATTACATTCAGCAATTGTTCAACTGCTGAGGTTGCATCTGCTTGGCTAACACCAGAATCATATTGAACAGGTGGGCGGATATTGGGACGGTCACCAAAAATGGCTTCGAGGCGGAAGAAAAATGGACATCGTGAAAGTAATTTCTCTATTTTATTCCCTCTCTTTCATTAGCATATGCTTTTTAACTTATTTGAATATTATTCTTGTTTTTAAATTGTTTATAAATATAATTTTTTATTTTATTGTACTTAAAATAGAATTTAAATTTGATTAAGTATCTTAAGTGAGTACATACCTCGAAGTGTTTTTCTTCCCTCACATAAATCTTTGCTGCTTAATCCCCATCCAGATTGATTGTTTAACTTTGCTGCTTCTCGGTAGGATTTAAACAAATTGTCGTATTTGTAGCCAACTTTTATCTCTGGCTTCGTAGGAATCCTTGCTGCTATCTCTTTGATGACCTGTTTTTTTGTAACTCCGGAACCCTTTTTGGTTTTTCGCAGGTTTCCTGGCTCTTCCAACCATCCAATCAATGCTTCAGTCTCCTCCATTGTCCATGTGGAGTGTACTGTTGTCGGCTGTGACATTGTTGCTTGATCTTGTCACTATGGTTGATGATGTTTTTTTGTCGTTTCCAAGATTTATTGAACCACACCCCCTTATTGAAAATATTTTCCTTCTATGTACGCTAATTTAGACTATTTGTTACATACCCTCCATTGTGGGGCTCTCAAACATATTACTTGAAATCTGTTAACACTATTGGTTGATTGGACAAAGTACCCTAATGCAAGATTCCACACTTACTTTTACCGAGAATTCTTGTTTTCAACTTTGAATACCCCTAGTGGCTTAGTCCACACCACTGGTATCATACCGGGTCCCCCCCCCCACTACCGTAAGTGAGCGGGATCTACCGCTTATCTCTGATGCAAACGTTTTAGTTTCAATACGGTACCGGTATCCATCTATGATGCCGGTAGAGCTCGAATGAGCAAAAAAAAAAACCTCCATCATACCACCGGTATCGACGAACACTTTCCTTGGGATGCAGTAGCGCCCAGGTTCTTTTTTTTTTTTGTGCATGATAAGATATGATAAGAACCCGTTTGATCTTCATATCGTATGCAGTCCCGCTTAGCGGACCCGCTAAGGATTGCGGGATCTCTCTTTCGTAGACAAGTTTGTCAAAATATTCCTAGGGCTCGCACCGCTCGAGCACACCGCAGAAATCGACGAGGAGGGGGGCACACCTGGCTTAGTAACGATATATCGTTTTATGATACAGTATGATACCAAGCGTGATATTAATCCCCGATTGATATCTTGGCAGGGCTCCGTTAACTGCTCTTTCATAGGGAGCTAATGGCGGATAACGTCTCCAGGGCATTGCCAGGCTCATAAGTTACCTGATTTGACCAACTCTGAAGGCTTGAGATATTCTCTATCGATATGCAGAGGGTTTCCGCTCTCCATCGTGTGGACTAATAGAGCCACAATTCTTATTGGAGTGGTGGTTGAAAATCCATTGGGGATTGGAGCACTAGTACGAGTACTTGTGCTCTAGATACCGGTAGAACAAGATTTCCTTGGCAAAGTTCTCCGACTATCATACAGAGGTTTCTTACCATTCCGGTCCATCCGTTCCCGATGGGGTGAGCGAGAGAAAGGACTGGCAAAGGACTGGAAAAGATGGGCGTGGTCTATATCTCCCGAATTCAGATCAAAAGAGGGCAAATCAAGCATAATGTGCTACCAGGAATATCTCCTACATCTTTGTACGAGTATTTATTTCGTCTTCCCGGCGTTGGGTGTCAATTGAGATTTTCAGATTCCTACAGTACTTTCTTGGCGCATTTTAACTGATTTTCACTTCCCCGTCTGATCCGCTTCCCGGTCAAGCACGCTAAATTGTTAAGGTAACTCATATGTAAAGTTGGTTGGAGGAAGGGGGAGGAGCACAAGTGACAAGAGGAAGAAGACATTCCTTATCAAGAAGGTAGTCCGGCCAGTACGATATCGTATACACGCATCTTCGGGATTTTCGCCTCGCTTGAATGATGCATGCATGCACGCATGCGAGTGGATGCTTCCTACTTACTCGAGTACGGTAGCTGAGAAGTTCTGGTCGGCTGGTCTTCGGAAATGGGGGGGTTTCTTTTTTGAATGTGTGTGGTTGGTGAAGGTTGTGGTGGTGCATCGCGACTCCCTTTTCTCCCCTCTCTCCTCCCTTCATGATTACGTTTATGGTGCATCGGGAAAAGCCGCTAGTATCATAAGGGCGTTCGTCTTCTCTTGGACCGAGAAATAGGTAGGCTAGGTGAGATCTTATCGCTTAATCTGTGTGCAGATTTCGGAGCTCTTTAGCGCGACCAATGGCATTAGGTTAGCCCAAGATCTTTTTTACCAAAGGTACAAGTTCGAGTAGTATGGACGGGGAGCTCTTGTTGTGACGTGACCAGTAGAAGCATCTATTGCCACACTTGAACTATTCCTAATCTCGGGATATTCAGGGAACTGGAGAGCGATAAATACAGACTAAGGGATTGCTGCGGTACCGGTACCGTAGTATTAGGGGTTGGGCTTCCACCACAAGATATCGTGATTCACCGGTCTGTATCCGATATGGTAGCCGGAGAGGAAAGTTCAAGCTGAGACAGTCAGGCGCTTTATTGGCTGCGTATTTGAGAAAGCATATTGCGTGCAAGAGTGCAAGACAGATTGTGCGTCTTGAGCACAGGGTATGCATAGGGGGCGTATAAGGTGTATTCTATCGCCCATTATTTGACCATGGCTCATGAGCTAGCATGACTGACCGACTGCCGTGCCGTACTTTACCCTATCCTAGTGAGAAGCTTCTCGATGTGTTCAGTGTGCTGGGATTGTAGTGTACGCACAGCACAGTACGGCAAGGTGTACACTACAGAATGAGGGCGACGACTGATAGACACACTGCGGCAAGCCCTCCTCCACTCTCCTTCGAGTACGGTATGATACATACTCGTAGACTAATGTTGTATTCATGCTTCACTCGCTTTTGCATCACAAACCCGGGCAGGGGTAACGGGATAACTGCTGCAAAGAGAAATACCGGTACCAAGCACGCAGCCTCTCACAATCTTTCATTTCCCTCGTTTCCCTTCCACCCCACCAAATCAGATCTCGCCCTGAGCATCCAAAGACCGTTGGTCCCCTGTAGTCCGCGGTCAGCTCAGGCAGAAAAAAGATACGGTAGAGGAACCCGCCCATCTGCCATCTTCAACCCCATTCCACCGCGACAAGAGAGCACACAAGGGATAAACCAGTGTTCCGATTCTTTGTAAGGGTTGAGTTCTCTTGACCCATCAAAAGTGCCAGGCAAATTTTACTAATTGTTTGTTTTCTCAGCCTTTTTGCCCTCTTCCGGTTCCAGCACAAGCCATTGACAGCCTCCGCCGTCAACGGGAAAGAAATACTCGCAGAACTTTTTTTCTTCCCGTGACGAGCCCTGCTCCCACTCCTACGCTCCTGCTCCACCCAAAGGTTCTCATCCGACACCACCCGTACCTCTCCTCAATACAATTCATACGATAGCTTTACCCTCCCTTCTCGCCAATAGCTTTGGCTCCCTACGCAACAACCATAGGTTAATCTCAGTTGTCTCTTGCTTTCAGAACTACAGGAGGCAACAGAGCGAGGCTAGATCTTGTTTTTCTCTAGGTGAGGAACCTGGTCCGCCTCACTGCTGGCTACAGGGGCGAGAGATCTCCTTGGTGTTGAAATCACGCGGGCACATTGGTTGCTAACGGGCAAATATCTGATTGTGCTTGTAGCTAGCTTTTGGGGGGGGCGCTTCCTGAGCCTTTGCTCCACATTTATTTTCCGCTGGTAGACGAGAGAATTAACCCCCGATCAGAAAAAAAATCTACCCTTTTCCCTAGGCTATTGTCGGTGATGAGGGACGACACCGAATCAGCCGCTTCCCTCGCATACCCTCATTGTGACTCGCCTTCGTCTGATCAACCTGCTTCCCCTACCTTCAAACACTCACTAGTGCCGTTAGAGCCGCTTTGGGCCAACGATTTCCCGCACGGTTTGACGCCGCCTCCAGAATCTTTAGACCCCGGTGAGTTATACCTGGATTGCCAAAGTTCTATATATTCGGCTGGACAGCTAGAACCGAATTCCACCCATCCTTTCGAGGCCCCTGGCATCCGACAGCCCCCTACGCCCCCAAGAGTCGAACCTTCACCCACACTACACAAATCCCCTTCCCGATTTTCAGGAGGGAGTCGAGACTCCGACGGGCCCTCGCCGGGATCCAGCGTACCAACCCCCGAAGCTATTTTTCCCGAAGGGGATGTCAAAATGATGGACCTTGAGCTGGACAATGTATCTAATACTAAAGGCGAATCGGGAATAGATTTGATGGGCTTCACGGACGAAATGGCAACTCAAGGATATGGGGAAGGGTGTCAACAGTTTGGCAAGACGATGACAGAATTTTTCGACTTTGAGAGTGCGGCTAGTTCACCACTTAACACTACGAGTCAATTGGTTTCGCCTAACCCAAATTCAAAATTTCAACCTTGTTCTCCACTTCACGGAAGTCTTAGTCCGCAGCTGCAACCTTTTCAACATACCTTCTCAGCAGGTGCACAATCTATCACCAGCTGGTGTTCGGGGATGAATTATGCGGGTGACAAAGGGCTCGATAACAATAGTAATGGGGTCACTCCGGCGCGGCCTTCACCGAATAGGGTCAATAGGAGGAAACGAGCTCTTCCCGGGGGAAGCTTTGATAATTCGCGGGATGCATCAGATGAAGGATCTAGGCCGGCCAACATCTCACCCCCAGCGGTATGTGATATATCTGTGCTGCACATTTCCTTTGATGCTTGATCGACAGGATAATGCGGGCATCAAGTGGTTTTTTCTAGACGTTTTCGGAGGGCTAACGTTTAAGACAGAGAAAGGTGGCAACTAGTCCAGCTTCAGGATCGTTTGGTTTTACAAATTTTGGGTATCTCGCACTTCCTCAGCAAACTGGACTTTCATTTGAACCTATTCAACCTTTCAGAGTACAACAAGTTCAGCTGCCGTTGACCCTTAGTGTCGATCAAATTCCTGCAAAGTCTCGAGTCGAAACTCAGATTCTCGTTAAGCTACACCTGTCTCCTTTTCCGAAATCAGTGACTAAACTACACCTTCCTCGTCATTGTATCTCGAAACCAAAGCTATACGCAAAGCCATCTGTGAAGAAATCACCCGACATGTTGGAGCTACATGCAAGCCTAGTTTGTGCCAGCGCTATGAGGAAACCGGAGCTGCTCCAGAGAGCCTTGGCCCGGGCTCGTGGCGAAGGATCACAACCATTTAAGACGGAACCGCAGCGGGCCGAAGGAGCCGAAGGGTCAAGTGGGGAGGATTCTGATAACAAGGACTCAATCCCGAGGCCTGACGAATCTCCGTCAGACGAGGAGAGCCCTTTGATGGGTGGTGAAGTGAAGATATGTGTGGGGTGTATTTCAAGGGAGAGGAAACGAGCCGCAAGGAAGAAGCCCAAGCAAATCAAAGAGGAAGAGGAATGGATGATGGACGAGCCGAAGAGGGCTGTAGTATTTAATAATCATGAAGTCCGGGAATGGTTGCCAACTTCTGGAATTCAATCTCTGAATGGTGGCATGGATGGAAGTGGTGTGTTGGGTTCGTGGGAAGATGGCATGATTATGGAACTTCACATGAGGCTTGCCTGCTATTGTCGACACCAGGGCGAAAAGGAGGGATTTAGGTGAGATTTGCACATCTCATTTACAGTTTAGCTAGGAGGGCTGACATATTTTTGAAGGGTTATCTTTACCATCAAGAACCATGAAGATGTAGTGATTGCACAGCAAATCACTAGCTCCATACTGATTACAGATGACCACAAGTCCAGTGCTTCGACCCCTTCGATAAATGGCGGATCTCAGGATATCAAACTTGTAGGAACTGGATACCAGCCTCCCCAGAATCAACTACCTCCAAACATTTTCGGCACTCCCGTAGGCACCATTTCATCGCACGATAACCAGCAAAGCTTCGGTGCCATGGGCTCCGGGGCTCACGGGTCGACCCCTCAGTCGCCACTTTTCTCACAAAGCTCGTTTTCCCCTCCCCCTCCTTTTGGCCGCAATATGTCTCCCGCGTCCCCCATGGCATCCACTGGATCACATCAGCAGTCGCCTCCACCTCAGCTGCCCAACAGAAACCCCTCCACCAAAAAGAGGAGAATGAACTCTGTTCCTAAAGTGCCAGTTGGTTTGACTATGACTCGAATGGACAACCCATGCCCTTCGTTCCAACAACAGAATGGGCCCCTGATCGCGAACAACCAGCCAACCCAACTTCAAGCACCTGCTCTCAACCCTTTCTCGGTAGCCCAATCCCCCCAAGCATTTTGGGCCGACGAGCCTATGACTCCATCTGGGATGAGTGATCATGCGGGATTCCAGTTCGATTCAATCCCGAGTACCAATTTTAATGGAGTTGATAACAGAAGTCAATTCGCCTCACCCCAATCTGCCCGCCCCAGCCGTGCCCCTAGCCCATCTCCACAAGAGGCCTTCCTACGGGCTCAGCAGGCTGCATCTCGAGTTCCTATGCATCCACAGAGTCAAGTGAGGCATGTCCAAACACACAATTTTCAAGCTGTTCCTCCAGAGTCTGAGGCCAGCCAGCTTCCAGAAGTTAGCCGACTGGTTCCCCAGGAAGGGACATGTAGAGGTGGAATCGAAGTGACTGTACTAGGGCGGAGTTTTGTACCAGGGTTAACAGTCCTTTTTGGTGGGACACCAGCAAGTTACAACTTTTTCTTTAGCCCAACAACCATGGTCTGCTTATTGCCTCCCAATGCTTCCCCCGGGCCAGTAGTTGTGTCAATCAGGAATGTTCAACTTGGGACAGGCGCAGAAAAAGTTCGATTCTTTACGTACATTAATGATGCTGACAAGTCTTTGATGGAGCTTGCTCTGCAAATTGTTGGGATGAAAATGCGGGGGACGATGTCTAACCCCCAGGATATTGCACGGAGTATTATTGAGGGTGATACAGGGTCCGCCTTCAGCCAGGGATCCCCACGTGCCTCGCAAGATGGGACTAGCGGCTCCCAGCAGCATCAGCAATACCTCCGACGTTTAGCGGGCGAGAGTGGCTTTGGACGCCACGGACTTGAGGGGACTCTGCTGAAATTCTTGGACGCAATGGATCTCGATGAGAGCCCTTATCCCTTCCGCCTCGATCTGACGAACAAGGCGGGCCAAACCATGCTTCATTTGGCGTCTATGCTTAATATGGGGCGGTTTGCTGCCGCCCTTTTGGCGAGGGGGGCGTCGGTCCAAGCTGCTGATGCTAATGGATACACACCTTTACATTTTGCTGCACTGCACCGTCACCTTGAGATTTACAGAAGGTTTTTGCGTCACAATGCGAATCCCAACTTGCAGACTAGAAATGGAGATACCGCGATAGATCTTGCCTTCAAACAGGGGTCTTCGAGGGGAAGATCACAACGTGATACTCGCTCCCGACACCGGAGCCGTGCCAGCTCAACTTCATCCGAGGGCCACTTCGGAAGCCGGAGCAGAGCGGGCAGTTCGGCATCTCTCAGTGCTATGTGGGACCCAAGTGGTATGGAGACTGGACGTCATAAGTATGTTGGGGTTGATGATTTCTTTGGTGCTGCGGACGAGAGCGCTAGTGGTGACGGCGATGATAGCGTGGGCGATCGTTGGATGCACTCCAGGAGAGGTAGTCGTCATGAGACTACTGCGGTCAACGCTTCGCTTGGTGATAATGTTCTTGCGACAGACCGAGCCCCACCTGTGCCTGGTTCCATGCCCCCCCCTACTGAAGGACTTGCTCCAGCGGCTGCTGTAACGGCCTGGAGGGAGCAGATTGCTGCTAGCATTCAAAACCTGCAAAACCTTCACTGGAATCTCCCGGCAATGCCAACCGCCGCGGATTACCAGCATATCTTCCAGAATCCTATGGCTGCTCTTCAGAACCCGATGGCTAGGTTCCATGCGTTAATGCCACCATCCCCATTTGCGCAAGACAGGGATGTAGTCAACAGTCCAGAGATCAAGAAGGGTCAGTACACCTGGTGGGAACTCTTCAGTGCTCCTCAGGCGCCTCCCGCGTACGACGAACTGTTCCCACACCAACCTGGCGGTTCACATGGTCCTCCGGGAGACATTGTGTTGGAGAGAGGTTTGGCGGCAGACAACGCAAAGTTACTAGAAGAGGAAGAACTCGTGCCACCCGGATCTTCCGGGTCCTCGAGTTCTGCATCCTCACTCGATGTCAACGAGCTGAGATACCGCATCGCAAGAGGCGTGCAGGACATGACGAAGGAGCAGCAAGATGAGTATCGCGCGCATGCCAGAAAAATGAAGAAGATTGAGAGCGATCGTCGTCTGTACTTTTTCTGGGTAAGTTAAAGCTTTCTCCCACCCACCTTTGATAGCATGTTACTGACCAACAACCAACAGCTCCCCGCATTGATACTGATCCTCATGGCAATGGCAATGAGCTACGGCCCAGCGGTCTGGTACGCGTTGAAGGTTATCGTTTCGTTTGTAGAAGCGGTATTCGAGGATCCTTCTAGCATTAAGGAGAGTATGGTTGCAATGGCGTCGGGCGTGGCTGTGGCAGGCGGGTTTCTAGAGCCTAGGGTAGTTCCTGTCGTATGACTTTTTATTTTTTATTTTTTATTTTTTTGGTTCTTGTTTTCAATTACTGCTTCTATTCGTGTTCGGAACAGAAACCATAATAGCCTTGTTGATGGGTATGGGGGTTTTCTTTTAAAACGAAAGGACCAACTGGATGGGTTAGCCTTTTTTTTTTTTCTTTTTATCATATCATCACAAATACCTCTCTCACCCCGCATCATATGTGGTTTAACATAAGCCACCTCATGTGCCCCGCCAAACCTCTCCTTTTACTTTTCCCTATTACGATTGTCCACTTGCCAAGACGATTTCTCAACTTTGCTTCCAGGAAGGGTCGGTGCATTTGTTTTTTGTCCACTCCCTTTTTGTGTTTCCTATTTTTGCTCTACAACGCGTATGGGAAACGGGATATAGCGGTCATGCTTGTTTTCTTGCACTTTCTTATGTTTTAGGATATGGTTTGATGATGCTAGGTAGGTAGGTTAATTTAGTTAGTTTAGTTTATCTAGCTTAGCTTAGTTATCATAGCTAGCTAGGTTTACGGATGGTCACTAAGCATAGTTCCATATGGATTCCGCAATGATGGGGCCTTTTTTTATGGTCTGGATGCTTTGGATGGGAGTGAATCGATTGATTGTGTCACTATGGCAAGTGTGATGCGCGTTTTTGAGGGTATTCAGGTTGGACCAAATCAGATTGCGAGAAGATGATGAAATGGAGGAACAAATGGATGATGGCACACTCAGTTTATCGTGCCGGGATTGATGAAGACTTTCGGGAAACGTGACAGTAAGGTCCCCTTCCTGGCGTGAGCCACTTGCACACACAGTATTGTGCTACGATATAGGTTGGTGGTGCACGGCAGAGTAAGGTAGTGGAGCCCAAGTTACCCGGGTTCACCGCACAAAAAACACGCGGAACAGAGTGCCCGCGAATACGATACAGCGAGAGCAGCGAAATCCTTTTCGTTCCGCCTGCCTGCTCCCCGTGAGATGGTAACTTACTGTATAGCCTATATATATACCCAAACTCCATCTTCACCTCTTCTTGAAAACGATCCCAACTTGCTACCAATCAAATACCAAACTTTGCCCCTGTTCACTGGGTAGGGTCGCGTGGCCTAATGGTTAAGGCGCTGGTTTTCGGCACCAGAGATTGGGAGTTCGAGTCTTCCCGCGATCGTTTATTTCTTTTTTCGTTTATATATCCCGTCGACAGTCCCCATCCCCATCCCCGTCCTCATCTTCATCTTCATCCTCATTCCTGCTCGGATTGTTTGCGGTACTTGTGCGGCACGGAACTTGAGAGGAAGGAATCGGTATTGTTTGGATGGCGGTGGGTTGATGGATGGTATATATAAATACCATACCCTCGCTAATGTTGGCGGAGGGAATTGTTGGGAAACGTTGGGGAAGCCGAGCGAGTGAGGGGTTGTGCTGGGGTTTATCATGGTCATGGTGGTGGGGGCGGGGGTGGGCGGTTGAGTGCTCACCGTACCTGATTTACCGTATAAACGTGCTAATACGGCACTGCACCGGTGCCGAGTTTTTAAATTTAGTCAGTACCGTATCACTTTGAGCTGTGTGATGCGGCTGCGAATAAATTGTTGGGATGACGTACTAAGTAAGTACCGTATCGCGGGGTAATTGCGCGCCGAGGCTTTGGAGGAGGGGGGAAAGTGGGAACCTGGCGTTTTTTCTTCTTGTGGTTGGAGTAGGTCTTCACCATGCTGCGATTGAGCAGTGAAATGAATGCTGGTGCGAGTTTGGAAAACGTGCTGCGGATTGGAGTGTGCTATGATACCTTGAGAAGTGTTTGTGCTTCTCCGCTGAGATTTGACTTCCTCGTTCGTCGAGTAATAGGAAAGTATGATAATAGCACGTGGATTCTCGGTTGGTACCGTATTGCGGGGAGGCATTAGGAATTCCAGATTTAAACATTCGCTAGTATTCCCTTGAAGACAAGAATCACAAACTTCCAATACCGGTACTCAAAGCTGGAAGTCACCGGAACTATCTACAAGTATCATAACGAAAAACAAGATTCCGGATCATGTATCCACCTCTTTTGCTGCGGAGCTTTTCAGCTGGTAAGTTTACTGTACTTCCCACGAACACGTTTGGGGGACCGAATCTTGGCGGACAGTGGAAGTTGTATCGTAACTCATTCTTGGTAACTCTTGCGGTCCGTCCGTCCGCTCCCAAGATGATGAACTATCCGGTATCATTTCTCACCACTCCATGTATACCCAGATCTATTCTTCCCACCATGCTCCACAAAACTTCCAGTACGAGTAATTCCAGAGAACCATGGGTATCATACATACTGTGCTCTAATATAACGAGCGTCGGGATTCGCTACCGATACTGTACAGTACTGTACCTATTTATATCATATAAAACTCACTCTAACCTCCATGCAGGGAAAAAAAGAAAAAGATGGGATGCGAGCCCATCGCCCCTGCCCAGGCCCGTTTGCTATCTAGAAGAGCCCCTGGTTAGGCCTCCAGTGAAAAAACACTCTGGACCATCGCGAACACTGCGCACGTGGGGGTTTGGCGGCGGGGTTGGTGGGCGGGTGGGCGGGGCACGTGCTTGTTGCGGCGTGATCTGGTTGGGCCTGGGGGAGGGGTATGCTAGTGCTATTGAGTGGAAATAATAGTCTGTGGAGTGCTAGCGGTTTTAGGGAATTGCAGCGAAGGGGTTGGACGAGGTTCTAGAGGGACATCGTCCAAGAGTACGTACTGTACTGTACATATCCACATGTGTCGAATCCAGGAAACGAGTGATTCCTTGTGGTTGGCTTCGTTTGGAATGACTGTCTGCCTGTCTTCCTGAAGCTTGAAAGCACTTTAACGTACCAGCTGCTGGTGGTACTAGTGGCATTGCAGTGCGGTATATAATGTCAGTGCCCATTAGTAGAAACAACACAAGTCCTCACTCTTCAATCCCACTTCATAAGTTCCGCTCGAGCAGGAGAGCAGTTTCTTTATTATATACCCCGTGTGTAGGTAGCCTGGGAAGGCTACAAGAGTCCGTGTTCGTATTATACATTCCCTGCGTCCCGGATCCAGCAAGTCGTGAGTTCGGAGATACCAGTAAAGTGATCACTTGAATTTTTTCCACCAGGTGATTCAGCAGAGTGCCCTCATCTCATCTCATAGCGGTAGCCGGTTAAGCCGAATGTTGGGATAGTGGGTTGTAGTTGGTGTAGGGAACGCATCTTTCTTCTTATTCCTGGACAGATAGGGATTGAAGACGGTGGTGTAGAAAGTAGCCCTTTGGGGGGTTATAGTAGTGTTTTTTTACCCTTAAACATGGGTATCGATAGGTATGCTCGGCCATGCAGAGCGCAAATCATCCTACGTCTGGGGTCTGCAAATAGCGTAAAACACTCACTTCAGAGTGATACCCCCCCCAGCGCCCTGTCATAGCATAACAAGATTTTTGCCATTTCCGCGGCGTACAGTGCCCGAGTGAAGGCGCGGTTAGCAAAGGCGCCCCAAACTGCAAATATCATCACCTACTTACCTATCCATCCACTCACTCCGTCATCCCAAACCTAGTACCTGGGTGCCGTGGTTGCGGGTTTTATATTAGGGTGTCCCGCTACTTTGCCACTTGCAACGTGCCTCCCGGTGGATCACTTGTACCGATCCACAGGAGCGAGATACCGGACCAGCAGCGGGCCCGGAGAGCATGCCAGTTTCAGTGGGGGGGGGGGGGGTAAGACGGTAGATTCTTCTCTGAGAAGGTCCCGAGGGAGCGTCAATTCTTCCCAAGATCAACACAGTCTGACAGAATAGTCCGGTTCGTGGAGAAATGACAGATATCATACTAGCTGACCACGTGATAAACCATGCCAATGGACAATGCACCATATGCTCTCCTCGTGCCCAACAGTATTCGGGGGTGGAGTTGTCCTACCGGCATAGTTGTGAGGAGGGACAAGACACACGACTAGCAATCGCATGACGAAGACCTCTGTTGTACAGATTGCGTCACGGTCCTGAACGTTCTCGGGTGCACGGGCGCTCTTTCTACCATGCCGATCATTAAGAAACTGGACATTCCATCGTGAATAGGCATTATGCAATCTCAGGATAACTGATTTTGAATGGTTTACCTAAGTTCAAGTCAGACATATTTAATGGTATTAAGATCAGGTAAACAGGGTGAGCACTTAGCTAACTCAATTCTATTTTCATTAAATCACTTATGTACTACTAGTGCACTATGGGCTATGCAATTGTCTTGCTAAAATATTTAATCATCAATGATATCACAAACACATTTTAGGATTAGGAGTACTAGGAATATTTCAAGAAGTTAAAAGTAGATCTGCAGGTTTACTGATTTTACTACTAAATATATGAAATCCACTTGATTCCCCTCTTTAAAATATTCTCAAACTAGTGATGATGAAATGTCTTTTCTCTTCCCAATTTCTCTAATACAGGCATCACATTATTTTTCAATATCAGACCCAAACATTCATTTTAGACAAGAATTATTGTTTCTCTCCACTAAGTATTCATTACTTCATATTACTTCCTGAAAATTCTTAACAGTTTAATCTTTAAATACTTTAATCTGAACTGGCCTCTTTTAAGTTTACTCAAGTATCAGTTTTACTTCCTTCTGTACTATTCACTTATTACTATATTCTTTCAATTCTCAGTTAATAGTATTGATTAAAATATACAGTACAAATTTCTACTATTGCTCCTGCACATTCCAGCTTGTATGAAACCTTATTCTTCATACAATTACCCTTTTCCCTTACTAGAATAGCAGGAATGGACAGTCAGAATGGGAAAGACTCTCTATAGTATTCTTCTTGAGAATTGAGTAAAGAAGGTTGATACTATCAACTAGGAACAGCCAACAACCTAACAGACAATAAAACTTTTCATGAAAATCTTGAGAAAAGAAAGCATCACACCCCTCCCATCCAGGTCAAACTGTTGGCATAATTTTCTAGATACCATAGTAGTTAGTTTGGTGGAATTCTAATAGTTGTATGTGGTTGCCCCCCTTAAAAATGCTCACTTATTCACCATTTCACAAAGACTTTTGTAAAGAGACTGCAATACTCAGTAAACTAGAGGTCGCCAATTTCCCCGTCTCAATACCACGGGCTGATCCCATTCTCCCACCCCCCTTCAGTGCTCGCTCAGTGAGATCAAGGTTAGCTCGACCCAGTGTCACTTGCCTCGTATGATACCATACCATCCACTGCTGTGCAGTACGAGTACTACGCTAGGGTGGCTCGAACCTCTCGGCACGTTGGAGGTATGATACATGTACTCGTACTTCGACGGAAGCACATTGTTTCTTTGGAAAATATGGTACAAGGTAACCTTCTGATGAGAGCGGTACATGATACTAAGAACAAATAGGTACTGTAGTTGTCACTCCTCAGTTGAAACCAACTTATTTAATCATACATACCCAGTTCGTGATACGACAACTACGTGAACGGAGAAGAATCCAAAAGGCAACTGGTATGATGATAAAAAGCCGGAATAGGAAAATAAATAATAATAATAATAATAATAATAATAAAGAGCATTCCAGCAGAATAGCGACCAGAATATCAAGAATACATTCATAATATACAAAATCAGGGACCAGTCCGGTTCATTTCACAATCCACATACCTCGCCCGGTCAAGCACAGACCGGCCAAACAGTTGTTCTGCACCAGTGGTACTGTACTAGTACTGTACTAGTACATACAACAAGGGAAAACCCAACATCAATGCCAAGGTACTGTACTCGTACCAACACCCAAAGCAAAAAGCAAACCAAGTTTAGTCTACTCAGGTACCGATACCATCGAAGCCGTAGACTATCATGCCCACAATAGACTACCTATGTTCTCATCACGTTTTCGGAATCAGGTAACTATAAGAAGTGTTCCGGAACTAGTAGAAATGGTACAAAATTAGATTGCTAACATCATTGTTATTCTCAAAAGGGATTTGGGGGAAATGATAGCGATGATTGGTGTAGAAATGATGTAAAGTAGAGGCAATTGTGGTGAGAATACTGATTGAAGTAATGATGAGGTTTATGGAAGTTGACTGGAAGAGTAGGTATCCGAGATTTATAAATATAAATGATTCAGAGGTGTCGAGTTCACAAAACACATCATTGACTGTACCTTGCAACACCAACCTCACGATACAAACCTCAAGTCAACAATATAGGTAGTACCCCATGGCGGCCTGTATACCATTCTCACTAGAAAGAAGTAACTCTTTTTCATGAATATGCATACTAAGTGAGGATAGATATAGGACAAAAGTATGGGACAACAGCGAGGACCTACTACCTCCCTATCCAAGCGCGGACAGATCGTTGCTCTAGCACACTTGCCTGGAAACTTGAGGCTAAACCTGTGGGAAATCGCTGCCTGTACGAATATACCAATCTCAACATGTTCCGATATTATTCGGCTTTCAACTCTACACATACTTCAGACTCGTATTCTGGATCCCTGTTTGGAGGAGAATTTGAGGCCAAATCCCACCGCACAAAAGGGTCATAATGAGGCTTTAACAGCTGAGGAAAAATGCCATGTCATTGCCCTTGCACTACAGGATGCTACACACTGTCGCAAGTCTCTTCATGAGCTCATTACAGAGTCCGGACTATCTATTTGTAGCAACACTCTGTCCAATGTTCTTGCAGCTGATGGAATCCACCTTTGCCGGCCAACCAGGAAGCCCTTTCTGACTCCAAGAGCTAAGGCTGCGAGGCTGGAGTGGGCGTTAAAGTATCAGCACTTTAATTTTAACAAGGTTCTGTTTACCGACAAGTCTCATTTTGAGGCAAGTACTCTACAGTCCTCTCGTTCCAAAGGGGTTTTAAGGCATGTGGGGGAAGAGTACCTGGCACAAAACCTTGATAGGAGATTCCCTAAAGTGTCAGCAGCAATATTTTGGGGAGGGATTATGTCCGGTTACGATGGATCTCAGCTTCCCTACCACTTCTTCCCATCATCAATTGAGACTAAGGCTGAACAGCACGTATCAATAATCCACTTGCAACATGAGTTTCAAAGTGATACCAATAACTACCTCTACTTTACTGGACTGGGGGAACAACATACTGTACCAGTCCACAAAACTCGCAGTACCAGCAACCGAGGTGGAGTGGATTGGTACGTTTACTGAGAGCAAGTTCTTCGCCCAAAAGTCTTTCCTTTCTTATTTCAGCAGATGACTATACGACAGGAACTGTTGTACTTTATTGAAGATGGTGCTCCATCTCATACAAAGGACTACAATGTAGCTGAAGCATTGGATTGTGGCTTTGAAAGGATTGTACTACCCCCGTGCTCTCCCGATTTGAATCCAATTGAGGAGGTTTGGCGCTATATTAAAGATAGGGTGAAGAGGAGAATTGGTTGGAACTATCGTGATACAGCAATACGTGAGATTGTTGTTGATGAGTGGAGAGCACTATCTATGGACTATATTAACAGACTAATTGCATCCATGCCGCGTCGGATTGCAGCAGTAATAGAAGCTGGCGGTGGCAATGAGTTTCGTGGGTAGAAGGAATTGCACTATCACGGGTATGTCTGCAGGAATTGAAGAGAGTTTACGGGTAAGATATGATGAACTCCCACTCTTGATAGCTTTACTCATAACACTTACTCATATACTAAATAACATAGAGGCAGATATAGGTTCCAACCTGTGATTTGGGAAGGAGTGCGGTGGGGTGCGGAAGGGGGATATGGGTGGATCACTCTGAAGTGTCTTTCCATTCTGCACTGCTGGTTCTTTATTTTCCTTCCACAGTTTCTGTATTCAGTCAGCTTATCAGTTCTTCAATATTCTAATTTCTATTTTACTTCCTTTATCGCAACAAATATTTAGAGTGAACCTCTGGGCAAGATTGAGGTCGTAGCTAGAAGTCCTGGAGTCGGTTGTAGGAACTTCTTTTGAGGAAAACAGAAATTTTTGAAAGATTTGAGAACTCAAGGCCTTTCCAAATCCGTGTTAAAAGGTAATTCCAAGTAGCTACTATTTGTACCACTTTGGGATTCTCTCCTGGGACTGGCGTTCATACTAGTGCTCAATTCCGAATACACGATGAAACTACAAGTACCCGTGCATCCGCGCGTTACCTCGGCACTCGGCTTGATCTGTACCCAATTTACACTACGAACTTCAAAACCTCCCTTACGAGTACAGTACAATACCACGATATTCACAACGACGACCCGCTCAACGTTGCACGCATCACGACATTCCCCCGATCAAAGCAGATTATCCCGGCCCATCCCGGGAAAAGAAAAAAAATCTATGATAATGTTTTTTTTTTTTTTTTTCGCTCTCAACTTGGAGAACGGAGTCCTAAAGCCTTTGGCATATTTCCGGGTGTTTTTCTTTTTTTTTTTAGTCATGCCAAGGTGTTTTGTCATGAGGTGGGGTGTGGTAAAGTTAAGGCGGGGTTGAATTCCTCGGTCACAGAAAGAGAAAGAAAAAAAAGGATTTATGAGTGCTCTATCTTTGTGACGAAGGCGGATCATTGCGAACTTGAATTCTCTCTTGGATTTTTTATTTCGTGTGTGTGTGGCTGCGAAGAGGGGGGGTATAGTGCTGATAGTATTATACTGGTACGTTTACTTGTATATCTGGAAACTTCAAGCATCCCACGATCACCGGAACTGTGGTTATTATGATGCAGCACTCAACATGAGCTTCCGAGCCCCTGAAACTAAAAGGTACAGTACGAGTACTTGTACAGTGCGATCGTGCATCTTTACCCCCCAACCCTCAGTGCTGTGTCTAATTCTGAACCCCGCACCCCCCATCAAATTTTGACCCCACCACATATCCACCGGCACAAGTAAATAGTGCGCATATCTTTCTATCGCCTTTGTATATTTCACGAACCAAATTATTTATGTAAGTATGTATGCATGCATGTCTGTATGTAAGTCCAAGGCACTGCACGACCGCCCACCCACGAGAAGCTTATCTCGCAAGTCCAGTCATCCATCCATTCACCCATAAAGGCGGCAGTACCAGTATCATACATCGACGCCTGTTTGCCTACTACTATACTAGTACACATTTCTACACTCGTGTGTGATGTCTTGAGTGGCGCGCGCCGCGCTGCCTGTATATCGTACGCTGCAGGAATTGCCACAAATTTGCACATGTGCCTTCCCTCCATTTTCCTCCCGGGTAGCGTGTTATATATAAACTCCCTCCCTAAACAAGCGCTTCCATTTTAATTCACATTATTCGGCTGGCCGAACCCATGTACTCGCGAGGTTGGGTTGAATTCACGTGCCCAAAGCTAGTAGCGGGCCGATAGGAATTAGTGTGACTTAATGGATGCGGTACTGAATTTGGCAGTCTAGCAGCGATATGCAATCCGTGACAGCTGGAGGAAGCCGCCATTCGATAAACTCCAGTACTCATAGCCACAACGACTCGCACCTGTTCTGTCCTGTAATATACTATTAATGCATTCTGGAACGGGGGCTTGTGAATTCATGGCGAAGAAGCATTGTGAAAACCTCACGTGGTGGTGATGTATTGATCCACGAGAATTCTGTATTCAGTACTTCATCCATGGCGTCGCTCTAGCTCCTACTAGCCCAACAATCGCTATTAGCTTTGGGTGCGCGACTCTAACTCGTCCGTGCAAGCAGCGCCGCACCATATGCACCTCGCTTTTGGTGTCCGTCAGTATGCTACTGCTGTGGTACTCTCGAGTATCCCCAAGCGTTGGCCCATGCCTAGAAATGATCATCCCGACAGCCCAGAACAAAAACTAACCTGCACAAGACCCCCCACCCCATAACCACCGCAAGCACCTGGCCACCCGATCCCCAGGGCCACACAATATGTACCAGTCCCACAGTCCACCCGCATCGTCCCCACCGCCATCCCATCGGCCTGGCCTGCCCATCTACCATGCCACAAAAACCCCACATAAAGTAACACAAGCACAGCAGGGCTTCCATCCAGTCCGGTCCATGCGCCTCATCTAAAACACATCCTATCACTAATCCCAAATAGCTATCACACCAAACCAGTCTTCTCAATCAAGCTTTTCGCCCGGCCCCCATTCCCGAGACATTTTTCCCGGCAGTTCGTACTGGCAAAGCTTATCTTTGCCCAAGGGCTGCATCATCATGAGCAGAGCAGGTTGTAACTGCGACTGGGTGAACAAATGAGCCGAAGGAATGTATAGTAGCCTAACATCACCCTCGCAGCACGGCTTGGGTATTGTCACGGGTTGTAAGGGCTATGTTATTGATGAAATAGGACCGAAGACTGATTCTGGAGGAGGATGCGGAGGAGGATGCGGAGGAGCAGGTGAGGTAATGATCTACACCACCACCACCACAAATTTGCCCAGTATTTCCACAGTGGCCCACCATACCTACTGCACTTCAATGCTTCACTCGGATTAATCCCATATGGAGGAGCAGACACAGGTTCGATCCGAGAAAAGCGAGTCCACATATCCAACACCGTGCCGCGCCAGACCAGCGATAATCTGGGACAGGTAGATCTGGAATGGCCACGACACTGGATACCCTATGACGTTTGACTCCACATGCAAGCGCGCCAATCCCACCCCACGACCCCATCACTCCCCACTTCTTCTCCAAGCCGTATCCAGGCACAAGGAGCATGTATGCGAACATATCTGCGAACTTTTCTTGTTTTTTCCACTTCTCATTTCCCCATTAAACCCTGAATGTCAGCCGTTATTTAACATGACCCATTTGTGTATGCCAGTACCGCTACCGCAAGTGGAACCGAACAAACCATGCCAAACCGTACCCGATCCATCCATCCATCTTACCAAACGCACGTCTCGATATTGTATATATGCATCATCCACCAAGTATATGGAGCGGATATCGGCACGCTAGGTTGATGGCATTGGCTACCCCACGCTCACTAAATCCCATTGCCCTGGTTCTGCGCAATTAAGAGCGGTTGCGATTGAGGTAGGGTAGGTCAATATCGGAAGCATTAATAGTCACTCGGTAGGCACCGAGTTGTCGGCGTTTACTGTGGTGAGTGTATGTGTGAGAAGTTGAACTACCCGAGTTACACTGACTCTTAACCCAGATTCTTCTCGATTGCGGGATTGCATTCGTTGTGAGGGATCGAATAGCTATTCCAGGTGGTGGGTTGCATTGGGTTGCTTTCTGGGAGAGCTTAGATTGAATACCAGGGACAGGTCTCGTCAAGCCTATTGGTCGAACCTATGTACCGCTGTCGGTACATGAAAAATACAATGGCACTATTTTTCCTTATCGAAAGCGAAATGAGGCCTTCTGCTGTGCTGTGTGCAATTGCTTTCCGATTTTCCCTGTGTCGACTCTTTCTTGCGCTCCGCGGACGCTCTTGCCATTACGTTTCTCAGCGCAAAAGGTATGTTTATAATACCTCTTTCCCCACCTTCTTATCTCGAGGCCATGTTCCGTCAATCTTAGCGAGCTGGTATATATACCACCGCATGTAAGCCCCCACATTGGCCTAGCCGATAGATCCCCCTCGCCTCGCATATACCTAAAAAAATAAAAACACAACAATTCTGGAGACAGATGTCCAAAAGGCAAGTTCCGTGCTTCGCACGCGAAACCTAAAAAAAGAGGAAAGAAGAAAAAAAAATGCCGGGACAACCATTCCTGGCATGCATGATAGAAAGCCTTTGGAACACAACCATTGATATCGGTACTCGAGCACTAGTACCGCACAGTAAATTTTCTTGTGTACTCGAGTACGGTATATTGGTTTCGCTGGCAGTCTCCTCCGCCTTCGATTCGTGATTTCATGCGTCAGCGCACAGACTTTTGGAGGCTTAAAAAAACACCAGATATGAGGAAGAGGAAAAGAAAAAGAAAAAAAAAAGGACCCTCGCCAAGAGGGCTTGGTCTCGCGCAATCGTGCGCTAGGGCCTAGATCGGATTTCTGCTGTTCCGGACAAATGCCAGCATGCAAGAGGGAAAGAGCATTCAGGGTCCAACTCCCGTGAAGAGATCTGTTCCGAATTTGATGATCTGGAGAGAGAGGTGATTACAACCGCTCGAATCATATAAAACCCTTACTAGAATGCTAAGTGTCGCGGGTAAGTGTATCACCCTGCTGGATATGCTTGTATATGTGTGTGTTTGGTCCGGATAGGAATATGATGATTCCATTCTTTCTGCCTCCAATTTGATAGGCTGGTTAGAATTCTCGCCTGACGGTTCCGGAGGGACACCGTTGAACATATCTTGGCGATGTTGCGAGGGCGATGTACCCGTACATGACAATGTCCCAAACAATATCCAAGGAAGACAAACCATCACCGAGTCTGGACCAGCGTAGCAAGACAACACGTGTGGGTGTCGTGACGCTCATTCGTGACTTTTTCGCGTTGTCAAGGGAAGTTAGGTGGACTGGTTTGGTTAGACTGGAGGCACGATGTGCCAGGCCGATGTAGCAAGTTGTGATCCAGGGGAGGGGGAGAAAACATTGGTACCGCTATCCACCCCCGTAAGAGTCACCCCCTTCCACCCACCCGAAATCCCACCCACTGTCAATCGATGGCAGGCGTCCATCCCTCAACAGCGCAGACGCATGCGAGAAAACAGGAGCGAACTGAGCTGTACTTGTAGGAAAAAAGTGAGGCGGTCAAACCACAGAAAATGGCCCGAGAAAACCGGAGAAATATCCTTGTATATCCCTGTGCTACGAGGAAAACGGCCGTTCCGACCCGATCCAGGCACCCGGACCCCAACGACGGACGACAAACAGCAAGCAAAGAGGACCCGAGAAATGTTTAATTTTGAGCCCCATTTCCAATTACGTACTATACGTAGCCAGTTCTAGTGCTCGATGCAACCTATCCCATCATAAATCTACGGCTAGGGAACGAGGTTCGATTTAAGTATAGACCCTATAAGTTATCCAGTGTACTGCGCATGCATGCTGCAGCCGATATAGAATCAGAAGTGGTAATGTATCGGTGATAGAACCGGCTCATCTCTTCCTCCACTTGTCTCACTGGTTAGTGTGGGGTGAAGTTTAAAGGTTCCTTATGTCTTCCGTTATGCACATGCCGCTGATATCGAAAGTCGTGTGAGGGGGGGAAGCACGGTAGGACCCTGCCAGAGAGGAGCGGGGAAGGCACAACATACCGGTACAAGATACAAATAGAAGGGAGGGGGAAAGATAGCGGGCAGTTGGGCAAACGAAGGGGAAATTCCAGATCTAGAGAATCAGCAGGATGCGGTGGAGGTTGAGGAGCGGTCGGAGGTCTAGCCTATCCGTAAGGAGGCGTCCTGGGCCGCAAGAGCGAGGGGGGGAAGCCTCCACAGAACCAAAAGATAAGGGACACAAACATCCACACGCGTATACGGTAAGTGCATATAAACATGCTTTTAAAATGAATCAATGATTGGTCCGGGGGAGGGGTATCATATCGCAACAATTGCTACATAGTGGGATGGGAAGGACTCCAGGGGGGGGGGGGGGAACACCAGGGAGAGGAGCTGAAAGAACTAGACCTGGCAACCCCTTGGTGGGGGAGAGAGATTGTGTGAATGGTGGAATAGCGAGTGAGAGAGCGAGTGAGGTACTCGGGTATGATACCATATGCATGCTTGGGGCTTTCGCCTGGCTGCATCACCGGTCCAGGCGGCGACGGGGGGGCAGTGTGTTTACGTCTACGTGAGGTTAGGGCACTTGAGAGGAAAAAGGACAACAAGATTCACGCAGAACCAGGGCACAGGTAGTTAACCACTCGCTCGCCTACAGTTCAAACAGTGGATGGACCATCATTAGGTAGCCGAAGAGGGGAAGAGGGAGAGGGAGAGAGAGTCGATGCGCGGAACTATACAGAACAGATAGTCTCCCTGACTTGACGGGTTAGTGCAATACATGCGAGGGGCTAAATGTTACCTCTACTCGAGCGCTGTATTTAGTATTTACTACGCCTGAGCAGATTACATACGGTAAGGCATGCCACAACCATCCTGTAATATCTACTACGAGATTGTTTCGAAAATCAAAATTCCGCCTAGCGACCTTTCCCCAGTTGGTTAAGTTATGTGGTTGCGGTACACTACTCGTACAGCACCGGACTTAGCATCTGATACCCTTCGCTCTTGATATCTTTTAGAGGTTTCGATTCAAATGCACATAGTAGTCTCATCGTTAATTCAAACCCTTTCCCTGTCTGCTGAATCTTGTCTTGTTTATAGTTGGTTCGTCCATTCTGCTGGGGAGAGTGTGTGCTCGATTGTTATTAAACAACATGACATCCTCTTCTTTTCCTAAGCTGTCCACTGCTCGAGTAGAGAGTACAGGATCTGCAGAAAGGCGACTCTCCTCCCGTTAGAAGCTACATAACACTGTCGCCCAGTTGTCTTCTTCCTTCTTTCATTTATTACTTTAACTCGCTCGCTATCTGCTCTCTCCCATAGGGGGGTTGCGGGAGGAGGGAGAAAAAGCGAACCCACCATCTCAGCAACTGACGGTGAAAAGGGTGAACAAGGGAGAATAAGCCCTCCAAAGGACAGACAAGACAGAGGATCGTCTTATTCCATTCCCCGCTATATCTGTTCCCTTGCCCACCACAATTGTCACCTCCTTATTTTACCCTTTTTTGTCTCTCTCCATCCCATAGTATTTCTCTCCGCCTTCGTCGACCCCCGCCTCTTACCCTTACTTGGCCTTTGGGTTTGCCTTCCCTAGTCGTCACGGGCTTCGTCGTCGTTGTTGTTGCCGTAGCCAACTTTACAGCTATAAATTCCCACCCGAACTTGCTTCAGTCATCATCCTCTTTTACCAACTCTGGTCTTTTTTTTTTTTGTTCTCCTGCATCCTCTCTTTCCCTTTTTCCCATCACAACCCCTCGTGACTACTCACTCATATCTGTCAGCATGGCTCCGTCGGTCCAGTCTTCGCCGAAAGTCACTTCCCCTCGCTCCCCCAAGATGGTCTCTCGTTGCCCTAGATCACCAAGGGTTGTGTCGGCCTTTCTCTCACCCGTTCCCCTTCCTGCCTCGAACACACCTCAAAATCTACTTCCTTTCGATAACAATCCCAACAGCCTTCAACAGCTTCCTCTTCACATATCATCCCCACATCCCATCAAGCAAACACAGCACTCATCCATTGCGAAATCTGTCATGAGCACGACTGGAATCTCACGCACAAATTCTGCCGGGAAAGAGGCCGCCGAACTTCTTTCTCCGCCAAACCAATCATCTATGGGACAGGCGCTGACTGACACTCCCGCCACCACGGCGCCAAATTCTCCTAGAATGTGAGGCTTCTCCCTTTGTTTCACCCGTTCCATCTATTCATTCTACAGAACAACCTTTTCGGCAGGCATACTGACATTGCTATGATCCACTATCCAGCCGTGCCACAACCCTGGACATACCCGGCTTAACAAAGTCGCGAGTCTCTCCAGATGGTCGTATCGCACGCCGTGACGTTGGCGCCAAGCTTGTTATTGTTATGGTCGGCCTTCCTGCTAGAGGAAAGAGTTATATTACGCAAAAAGTTGCTAGATATCTCAATTGGTTACAGCACGACACCAAAATCTTTAATGTTGGTAACAGAAGAAGAATTGCAGCCGGCGCGCAGGACAATTTAGCCAATAACGAGCCTCTCCATCCATCAGTGAAACCTACAGGACCTACCACGCCCGCGACTTTGTTACACGGGACTGGCCTGCTTTCATCAAAGACTCTTTCGTCCATTGCACATTCCAGCCCTAACGCTGGCGGGCACCGAAGAGCTGATTCCGTTACATCTGTTGATATTGATGGAGGTGTTGATCAGTCTGCATCTTTTTTCGATCCGGCAAACAAAGCAGCAGCCGAACTCAGGGAGAAGGTGGCTATGGAAACGCTCGATGAGTTGCTGGACTACGTTCTTAATCAGGGCGGCTCTGTTGGCATCCTTGATGCTACTAATTCTACGCTTGAGAGGAGGAAGGCAGTTGTTGATAGGGTGAGGGAGGTTGCTGGAAAGGAATTGGGTGTCTTGTTTCTTGAGAGTGAATGTCATGACCAACAGCTTCTTGAGGCAAATATGCGATTGAAGTTGAGTGGTCCGGATTACAAGGGGCAAGATCCGGTCAAGGCGCTGGAGGATTTCAAGAAAAGGGGTATGTTCTCACTAACATTCTTGTGCGTGGTTTGTCAAGCTAATTGCTCTGCTCAGTTGAAATTTATGAAAAGAATTATGTTCCTCTCGGCGAAAATGAGGAAAGGACCGGAATGCAATTCATCAAGGTATTCTACCCTAATGAAAATCCCGACGATTCTTACTAACTATTGCCAGATGATCGATGTTGGCCGAAAGATTGTTACCCACCAAACTAAGGGTTTTTTGGCCGCACAGACTGTCTATTTCTTGCTTCATTTTAACCTTGCTCATCGTCAAATTTGGATCACCAGACATGTGCGTCACTCCTAGCTGTAGTGTGTGGCATGATCATTTATTAATTCGGATTGCCTATTAGGGTGAGTCACTCGACAACGTTGCGGGCAAGATTGGGGGCAACGCTCTTCTCAGTGAGAACGGGAAGAAGTACGCCAAAACATTGGCTCAATTTATGGACGGTGAGTATTGAAATTCTATTTATAGCAGTCGTCGGTGATGCTGATGGCTACAGTTGAACGTAAGAAGTTCCGTGAAAAGCAGCTTCAAAGACATGAATCTTCACATATGCCTCCTCGTCCGGGCGACACCACACCCCCTAATCCAGAGTACTCGAATTGTTGTACTCAAGACGAGTATGGAAGGCCTCTAGAAAAGAACTTTTGTGTATGGACTTCCATGCTCGCAAGGAGTATCCAAACGGGCCAATTCTTTGACGAGGAAGAATATGACATTAAAGAGATGCGGATGCTTAACGAACTCAATGCTGGTGTAGCTGAGGGTTTAACGTATGTTTTTCTCCAATTATTTATACCAATCTCAAGCCTCTCTAACGCACACTCTAGCTACGACGAAATCAAGAGTCAATATCCCCAAGAATACGATTTGCGTCACCGTGACAAACTACATTACCGTTACCCTGGGGCCGGTGGCGAGTCTTATTTAGATGTTATCAACCGCCTTCGCGCCGTAATTGTGGAGGTTGAACGGATGACAGATCACGTCTTATTGATTGGTCACCGCGTAGTTGCTCGGGTTTTGCTAGCTTACTTTCTTGGCCTCGAGAGGGAAGACGTTGCCAAGCTCGACGTTCCTCTGGGAACTATCTACGTTCTTGAGCCGGTATAATCCCTATTACTCATGAACCCTTACTGTGCTAACGGAAGTTCAGAAACCGTACGGCGTTGAATTCCGGGCCTACAAATACAACTCAGAAACCGAATGGTTCGACTTTCAGCCAAATTTCAAACTCAAAAATGAAGAACAAAAAGACATAAAAGTGAATGTTAAGGTCGCCATGAGCACTTAAATCCCTTGGATTGTCTTGATTTCTCTTCTCTTAAGTTCTAAATTCTCCACTTTACTTTCTGCCTCGCGTTTTGTTCCATACTTTTTTTTCCTTCCCCTTTCCTCCGGTCCCTTGTTTTACATGCAATCCACGCCAGGATATGTTGATGTTTTCAGCACAGATCTTATATGCATTAGTTAATGGCTGGCTGAGAAGGTATTCATACAATTTCAGCTATGCTTTTTCTCTCTCCCCCCCCCATTGTCGATTTATTACTAGGATACCTACACTCTTCTTTTCTCCTCTCCCTACAAACATAATACCTCAGCAATAGCGAGCAAGCAAACAGAACAAGCGGACTAATGGGGAAGGGGGCGTTTTTTCTAATGACTTGATTCTGTTTTGTTTTGGAAACTTTCCTTTGTAGCATTCTGGTTTTTTGTACTATCTATCGCTTTTTCTCTTTCTCCTTTCCTTCTCGATTTCATCTTGCGTTTCTCTCATCTTTGCGATGAGATTTTATTTGCACTGCACATAGTTTGGGTGTTGGATTCGGGAGTTTGTGTTTGTTTGCTATTTTTCCTCTTTACCAAGAACGGATGAGGTGGGTGCCACTGGTTAGTTGGTTGGGACATGGCAGTGGGATGGGGATGGAATGTCATAGGCGAATACTGGCTAGGGATCGGTGTTTTACTAGTAATGTTAGCTTTACTCGCAATGGTTGTACAAAATACCTTGATACAAGGTTGTTGTTTTTTTCACTCGAGAGTAGTTGCTTGAAGGGTTGTGATTGTGATTGGAGGCGTGCGAAAGGTGGGGGGTCTCATTCCCTTTGGATCCTATTGACTGGCATGCCAGTACCATAGTTTGTCTAGTGATTGCGAAGGATCTATCCGAGACCCGGAAAAACCGGACCGTACTGTGCGCAAACTCTCGCAGGTGTTGTTGGTCATCGAGACTTTGACCCGACAGGTAGGCGGGTGAGAGTTGATGATGCGGATACCCTCATCAGAGAGACAGACACCAACCAGCCATCCAACCAAGATAGCGGAACTCCCAATAACCTATATGATATCTTGAAGCCTCCGGCCCGTCAACCCACCGAGGTACGATAGGATCTCCCACAACATTCGATGCCAACCCCAACCCCAACTCCAACTCGAGCGCTCCAGCACCACACACTTGGTATCGTATCGTATCATATCATACCCGAAACCGTGAAGGGGGAGTGTGCCACCAACCCTTGACCTCGACGGAGAAGCTCACGCGGAAACCTACCGAACCCATCCCCCTTTTATGGACCACAAAAATTCAACTCCGATACCGGTGTATATACGGAAGATGCACATGTTTGGGGTTGGGGATGATGAGGAGGGCCACTGCGTAATTATACAAGCAGTACGGTAGCGCTCTGCACAAGCTCGAATCGTCGGCTTAACCGGTATTATGTATAATGGATAAGATCTAGCAATGGGCAGTGAGTGGGTGAGTGGGTGGATGGGCACGGGAGGGTTGGCATAATACACTATCTAATACTGTATGATATCATACTGTGAAAAAATAAAAACAAAAACTTGTCAAATCGGATATCGGTGGGGGATCTCGACTCGACATTTCTCACAATCCAAATCCAAAACGGAAAAAAATAAGGCTAAAAAAACACCTGGGAAAGGGTGGTGATAGTATGTATATTATAACTTGAGCTTGCTTGCCAGATCTCATTTGCCGGGTATTAATTATTTCATTAACCTAACCTAACCTAACATACTGCTTTTGAATTCTCAGATCCAGTTGTGAGATCCAGATAGCTAATTTTGACAAGTTTTATTTTATTCTACGCTACTCCTCCCTGCCTTCCTGCTAGAGGACGTGAGTGAGTGAGAGCAGACTAGATGAGTGAAGGACGAAAAAAGCAGTCCGATGTGTACTCTCGTGCATTATCAAAGTATCATACAGTAATCTGAAAGCAGGTTATGGTTGTTTCCACGAAATCGGGTATGCAATACATATCTGCTGAAAGTTATAAAGAGCGAAGTGGACTAGTCAGTCACCAACCCTATGGATCGCCTACGCTATAACCATCGCGCGACGAGCAGTAGTACGTTATCGCACCCTACTCTACCATATACCGGTATTATACAATACCATATCAGTCAAAAGATAGACCTCCCCTACTAGAGCTCAAAGAATCACACACACACACACAGTGCGCAAGTGTATCCAATTACCCAGAAATTCAGCGTGTAGAAGTTCAAATCGCTGAGCGTGCTGACGAACCCCCACCACACCCCGCCACGTAAGGAGGATCTCATACGGCGGGAAATACAACAGACTGCCGGGTCATTCCATCACCTCCTCCGTGATTTTCTCAATCGACATTTTAGGTGTTTTCTCTTTGCGAGAGCCGGATCGCACAAGTGCGTGGGAGGGCTTTCCGGCTTAACTTACGTGCATCTTCCAAGATAGACAATATTTCTGCAAGCGCAGTATGGATATAAATAACTTACTCACCGAGGGAAGAAGAACAAATATACGAGTGATTGTGCATGACGCTGAATAGTGCATCATGTAATCCGAACCGGGCGGAGGCTTTGAACCTTTGGAATACAACACGCTCACACTCGCGAGCGAGCGAAGCGGGATGTTTCATCCTTGACTCATACCGACCGCTGCCGTGAAAACACGAGTTACTGTATGATACTGTACCAACCCCACCCGGCAACTCTTCCTGCGAAAATCTGTTACCGAAACGCCCGAATCACCCGTCGGGTGGTACGGTGCAGTGCAGTGCAGTACAAGTCCGCTCGCTCGGCTTGCCCCACGCTGCTGGATGTTGTCGGCAGGTATGGTATACGTGGTGGGGAGGGGTTGCTTGAGAAAATTGTAAAATAGCGATTATCATATGAAATATTGGTTCCTAGTATCAAGTGTGGCTTCGGCATCATAATACAAAGCCAAAAGATGTCTAGGGTTATCGTGGAGGAAGGCAGAGTCCCGGTCGGTCTTGTCCACCTACACGCCCCACAAAACCCCTATCCTATAACTGGTCCACCAGTGCACGGCCTGTGACCGATCATATCGCATCAATCGCCCCAAGCCTCATTTCCCTCTGGCACATAAACGAGAAAACCTCTCGGGCTCCCGGTAGAGAACAGAGTGCTGGATTGCCCCGGGCCACGCATACATACAGCACTACGCCACCTACACTTTCCAGTCCCCCCCGCCACCCGCTCAGCTCAGGCTGGCATTACCAAACAAATGATACTGCCCGGCTTAAACCCCCACCCCTCCACAAGTGCCTCTACTACATTGCCCTTCTAAAACCCACACATAAATCATTTCCACTCCTAGCCCCCCCCTCCCCCCATCTCAAGTTTCCTGTTTAAATTTCACATTCACATGCCCAGATATTCCTTCTTTCATCCGCTTAACAGTTCTAATTTCTCGACCTCGGCCCCCTCTTACTACTCCTCCCCCTCGCCTCCCTCTACGCACCCCGACTACCTACCACAACTAATTACCTATACTTACCTAATAGCCAGCGAAAACCAAGAAAAACAGCGAAAAACACAAACATCCACCCAATCCCGACCTAGTGTTCAACAGACTCCGCAACTCAAGTCAAGTCAAGTCAATCCAGCCCCCCAATGCCCCACACCTCCTCTGGCAGCCAGCTAGCCAGTAAAGTGCGAATGAAAGTACGCACATAAAGAATCAGAATAGCCACCGCCCTTGACGAAAAAAAAGTTAGATGAGATGAGATCAGCCTACGATGAAGCCGGCCTCCCGCAAGAGAAAAAGCCTGAAAAGGGGAGAAGTGAAAAAAAAAAAAAAAAAAAAAGCGATAGAGCATGTGGAGAGCCCTCCGCTAGGTACGCACGTGAGTGAGGGAGGGTAGACTCTGGCGAATTGAATAGAAAAAAGAGGGTATATGAGAATTGATATGATAGGAGTCGGATAAGCATCGACTTTAACATCCACAGGTAAAAATACCAGTAAATGCGGAGGTGATGGCAACAAGACACAATGGAAAAAGAGCATGAAAAAAGACAAACAAAGAGCAAAAAAGCACAAATTGCCACCCATTTTGATTCCCTCCAGTTCCAAGGTAATTATAAAACAAAACGAAATGGAACAAGAAAACATCCACACAACACAACACCGTACCGTGCCGAGATCAGAAAAGGAATGTATGAGCAAGATATGAAAGAGTTAATGGAAAAGTAACCATGGCCAGCTGTAAGAAAGAAAAGAGAGATGAAACATCAAAATCAAAAATCCCCATCCATTTTCCCATTTTTTGCCTCCGAAATTCGAAATCACAAGCAATACGCAAGCAAGACAAGACAAAAGCAAGATACCTCCCGATGACAAAGAGCAAAAGGGAATAGATAATGAAAAAAAAAGGGGGGGGGGTGTGAAGAAAAGACAGGGATACAGTCATAAAAGTTAATAACTGAACACCAGCAAAGAAAAAGAGTAAGAGATACTGTAGAAGGAAAAAAGGCCCCGATTAATACCTCCGATTAATCATCGCCTCCGCAATCCTCGCTCCTTCGACTGCAAGCCTATCCGCCTCGGAATTCCCATCATTCCGGCCCGTGTGACCTTGCACCCATTCGAAACTAGTCTTGCTCCCATACCTCTCACGCTCTTTAAGTTTTTCCAGGATCTGTATGATAAGGTCCTGGTTCTCGACCGGTCGACCAACGCTCGTAATCCAGTTGTTCTTGCTCCAGTTGATGTGCCAGACAGTGACGCACTTGATTGCGTACTCCGAGTCAGTGTATATGGCCACCTCGCGGTGCATGGGGGCGACATTTATAGCGCGGAGGATTGCGGTTAGTTCTGCACGGGAATTCGTTTGGCGAGGGCCCGGAAGGGGCTCAGAGATGTTTCTGCTGGGGGCGTTAGTAAGTAGAGGGGATAGTTGGGGGGTGGGCGAATGGGGGATTCCGGGTACCTGGAGTCTTTGTCGCCAAACCAGACGCCAACGCCAGCGATTGCGGAGGGTTTTCCATTGCGGAGGGCACTACCATCGGTGTATATCCGTAGGATGGAGCTCTTTTTGGCAATGACCCGCGGCTTTGGTTTGACCTCGTCGTTGTTGACCAGGGTGGCGTTAGAGTCAGAGCTGTCCTCATCGCTAGTCCCGTTGTCCTCCTCCCGCAAGTGCCCGTCCAAAGCGCGCAGGACAGCATCATCATCAGGATGCATTTCCTGGGGAGCAGCCTCCTCAAGCATTGGGGGGTCACAAAGCAGCGCCATTTTTAGTTCTGTCTCCTCCTGATTCAAATTATTCCCTACGCTCTTCCGCTTTTTCGGCATCGGGGTTCTGGTCTCCAACTCTGACGAATCCTCGCCACCATATACCGCCGTCTTGCTAGGAGCAGCGGCATCCCCGGCCCCCGCCCGAATGGGCCTCTTCCTATCATCGACGCTCACAGGTGATACCCCTCCTGACCCACCACTATTGACAAACGCCTCTGCTTCCTCGCGGGTAGCGAAACATCTCACCTTCGGCTTCTGCACACCAACCACCTGCTGCTCCGCAGTAGCCCAGTCCGTATAAACTCCGGGATTCTTGCCACTTCGAACGCCATAGTACTTCGCAGTGTAAGAAGCGGAATTCGGGTCAAGCGTAGGATCGACTCCGCTAAGGAAAAGTTGTGCCTCCTCTTCGGAAGGAAAAGATTTGACTATTGTAGACGAAAAAAAAGCATAGTCAGAAACCTAGTGCACAATTAAGGCATCACACTTTGGGTTTCGTGGAATCCACCTACACTTTGCTCCCTTGAACCCTTTGATCTGTGACATGCAATCCGCCCATGAGGTATACACCCCCGGATGGAAACCGGATCTCACAGCATAGTACTTCATCTCCCCCGTCCTCTTCCGCTTTGTACCGGCGACGGTCCCGCTGGTATCGTGGGCCGCCAGAGCGGACGACGATGAGACAACCGAAGAAGCCACTTTGATTGATTTGAGATTGACTGGGATTTCCACCGCCCTTTGCACTCTTGCTCGGCCAAGAGGTTTGATCGAAAAAAAATTGGTCGAGGACACTCAGAATGGAATGTAGTGAGACAGAATCCGCAAGCGTGGTGATATGTAGTGGATAAGGCCGAGAAGATATAAGTAGGGGGAGCAGTAAGGGCTAGTTGGCTGCTGCTAGCTACAAACGTGGGAGGGTAGAAAGAGCGGGGTCCTAGGAGGGGGGAGGGATGGAGGAGGGGTGGTAATGGGAAAGAGGGACCAGAGAATGGTGGAGAGTGCCGAATGAGTAGGAGGTTAGTGGAAGGGGGGGGGAGAGAGGATTGGGGAGGGAAGGAGTGAAGAGGAAAAAAGAGAAGAAAGGAAGATAATGGTCTTTCCGGGGCGAGACGCGTTTGGTTTCGTAGGCTCTGGCGGCGGCTCGTAAATGACGTACAGAACGACCCGTGCACGAGTGAAGGGGGTTGATAAATAAATACTTCTTTTGGGGGGGCAACCGTATCGCAGACTGCTGTATTCACCCGGCCGTATATATATCTCGAGCCGGCAACCCTTCAACCAGAACAATTCAATCGCCAGCCCTTTTCCAAGATGTAGAGGAGAGTACCGCTCTTTAGGATGGATGGCTAGATACTGGACACTCACTGGGGGAGGGGAGAAGGAACCACATACAAGCGTACACACTGAGGAGGAGAGGAACTCTAGGCGCAGGGGGGGTGTATGGGTAGATGGGTATATGGGGGGATGCGTGAATCGGTGGGAGAGAGGGGGGGGTGGGAGAGTGCGATGGGTGGAGGTAGGGTGGAGCACAGTGGAGGGGGGGGTGTGCAGGAAGGGGGGGGTTGTTGGAAAGTGCACTAGACTAACTATTCGCGTCTTCTTTGTTGTTCAACACCCCCCCCCCCCCCCCCTCCCCCCATCTTCACCCCTCCCCGCCCCAGAATAGTACTGGTACTACAAATACTAGAGACCGTTGGAAGGGATGGGCAGAAGGTGTGAGTGAGATAGAGAGGAGGTATCATACATACGAGGAAGGAAAATGAAGGAGCCAGGAGTGAGGGAGGGGGGGGATATGGAAGTCTCGATCATCAAATGACAAAACCTCCCAAGAAGCGGCTCTTTTCATTATCGACGATGCATCATTGAAAAGGTACGTGCGCAACACATGGGGTGGGGAGGCAGAGCCAGACGCACGGGGGCGGGATGGAGTTCTATTTTATGTTTCCTTCTTGCCATCCTTTTTTTTCTCTTTCCCTCTTCCTCCCCCTGGATCCTATAAACATGTAGAGCACGGCAATGTACGATCTGAGGGAAATCCTTCTGCCTTTTTACTATTCGCTCGGCAAAGACCACCAACCCGTGCCCTCAAATAATTGTAGGGCGGTGCAATGAATGAATGGTAGTCAAGCTAATGTACGACAAAAAAAGCAGTCTTGGCCGAAAGAACGAACGAGCGAGCGGGCAACGACTTGATAAAAGGGAAACGTGGAAAAGAAAGAGAAAGGGAAGAAAAAAAAAAAAAAAAAAAAGAACGCAGGGTTGACTAACAGAACAGGGATGGAAGAGACGAAGTGAGAGTGGAGGAAGGAAAGGAAGGTGGATGGATGAGGGGATGATGGATGGATGGATGGATGGATGGGGGGGGGGGTACTTTTTGCGATAGTCGCCGGAAGAAGAGGGAGGGGAGGGGAAGGGAGGAGGAGGAGTGGGTAGGAGGGGGGGGGGTGTATTTCGCAGCGGAAAAGGTGGGAGAGAGAGGATTGTTGGTGCGGGCGAGCAGAGAAATGGGATGGGGGTGCGATCAGCTTATGATATAGCAAGACGCGTATGTACGCAGCCCGGTCAGGGATTGAATCCAAACTGGAGTGGTATTCGCTTGGGTAAGGTCGGTAGGTGGAAGAAGGAGGGGAAAGAGGGAAAGGAAGGCCCTCTCATCGAGCGAGCAAAAAAAGAAGAAAGAAGGAAAAGAAAGAAAGGAAAAGAAAAAAAAAGAAAAAGACAAGGGAAAGGAAGGAAGGGGGGAAGGGCACAAAAATTAGAGGAGGGGAGGGGGGTTAGAACTTAACTTTAGAAGTGTGGAGAATGGTGAATGGGTTGGAGGAAGGGACGGGGAGAGGTAATCGTTCCACGAATGGGAGGAGAGGGAAGAATTCGCGAAGGCGGGGTTCGTGGGACGTTTCGACGACGACGAGGAGAAGTAAAACTACGATAAAAGTAAAAAGTAAGGCAAAACAAAGCAATCCTCATCCTTTCTCCCCTACATAATGACCCCAACCCAGCCCAACCCCGATACCATATCTTATGATATCGTGCCGGTACATGCCCTGCCTACCTACCTACCCTCTACCTCACAAGTACTGCGTCATACCATCATCGTACAAGTAGAGGCAAACAAAACCCCATGAAAACCCGTGTGCAACTCGAACAAATCTCAAGAGACCCCCCCCATGACCAACCCACACAAACGCAATCCCACCAAAGGAGAAGCCTCCCTCTCTCTCCCATACCTGTACAGTACTGGTACCGTACAAGTATGATATGATACAAGCAGATGTACTCTCCTCCCCTCCCCCCACCAACCACTACACTACGCTACCCAGCCTCCCATTCCATACTCCATCATACTCGACCATCCATCCATAAACCCGCCTACCAGCAGCAGCGCCAGCAGTAGCAGCAAGCTACCGCACCGTACCGTCCATCCTCTTTCACTTTCCCTCTCCACTACTGTAACCAACGCAACCTTACTGCACCCCACCATTCCATTTCTTCCCCTTCCTCCTTCCCTCCCCTCCCTACCGTACATTTCGGACTTGACTCGATTAAATATGGTACAATACGTATGAACACTCACTCTATCACCGATGGAGAGAGAAAAAAAGCACACCAACAACAACAGCCAAGAATTCGAAAATGGCCTACCAAAAAAGAAACCCAAACCTAAACCTGAGTCGAGTCGACTTGACTTTAACACCCGTTGCCGTATGATTACTGCTCGTGAGGGGGGGGGGGCTGTTACGAATCGGGTGAGTAATAAAGAGGAAATGTCTTTCTTTCTTTCTTTCTTTCTTTCTTTCTTTCAGTTGAGAAAGTAAGCATGGTCACCGTGCTTGTGGAGGAGGAGGAGGAGGAGGAAGGAGGAAAGAGAATCATGAGAACTAACTCGGGGTTTAAACGATAAAAAAAAAAAGCCGAATACCCCGGCACCGGCAAGTTAAGTCAAGCAAGAATCAGGCACCCCACCAACCACCCGTTGTCAGGAGCACGAAACAAACCAGCACGGCATGAGGAATACATTTCCCTGTTCAAAAAATGCACATCATATCCCCCCCACAACCCACCATAGCAAAATATCATACCCTTTTTTTTTTAATTTTTAATTTTTTTTTTTTAATAATAATAATATTTCATTGAACCCTTCGACCATCCAAGCATCCAAGGATAAACAATATAATTTAGAACCGCCATACTCGAGTAATACGCAGACATGGGGAACCCAGGCAACCCCCAAGAACAACACAACAGCAAACTCCCCACCCTTACCTACACGCATTGGCACTCTACCTGTTACCCGTGCGAAAACAGACCCTCCTCACGCCTCCCGCCGATCCTCAACCGCACAACCCTAAGCAAGGGCGCTTTCGTGCCTCCGAGCGAGCCAAGAATTAGATAGAACCCGCTCACCCTCTCTCTCTCTCTCTTTAGACCCTGTACGGTATCACAGATATTCCAAAAGGGGGGGTTCCAATTCTCGGCGCGGTGATACGAGTACGATACGATGGGGGGGGTGGTTAGTGGGGTTAGTATCGTAGCCTCGGCACAATGGCAAAACCGTTTAGTCTACGGTGGGGCCCACAAAGTCATTGTACGATACAAGTATCATACCGACTTGGCATGCATATGCCAAGACAGTATGATATCTATAAACTGACCGGTATGATTGATATTCGGAAGAAGACTCTTTCAGGCAGTTGATTTTTTTTTTATCATAATATCATACCTTTATTTTATTTTTTTATTTTTCTTTCCTTCCCCCTATGGATACCTAAGGATGGGGAAGGAGAACCTTTTTTACTCCGACCTCCTCACCCCGGCTAAGCTTGATGAGACTTATCAGTTGTGTGTGTGCGCTTTTATCTACAGTTACACGATCAAGAGGCCAAAAAGTCCAACGGAGGAGTGTGCAGATACTAACTAGCTGTATGGTTCGTACCATTCACAAGGCTGCGCCTTTTCAATTTGATTATATCTCTTATTATGCACTTCGAGGGGAGGGGGGAAAGAAAAAGAAAAAATAACCTTTACATTATTCACCTCAGTTATTCTCGATAATAATCTAAAGTTTTTATTTTATTTTTTTATTTTTTTTTATCAATATTTTGACCTAGCGCAGCTACAACAACCATTCAAAAATGCTTACTCCCCACGCATATTTTTTTAAATATCATAATCAAAACCCATATCGGTCGGTGCACAAGGAAGGCATAAGGCAAATATTTTCGTATGATACAAGACAGGGATTATTTCGCGGCTTGACCCAAATCAACTGTGCAAAAACCTTTTTTTTTTTTAAGCCCTTAGCACTTTTATAATGGTAATTTATATTTTGAGGGTCATTATTACCCCCTTTGAATCGGGTCATGTGTGGTGGTGGTGGTGGTGATATATGAGAACATCCTCTCCACTTCTTCCACCTGACATAATACTTGTATGACTTTTTTATTGCAATGCCATCCACCGCAGATCTAAAACCCTAACTCTTGGCGTATGTACGATGTATGATACAGTACAGTAATAATACAGGGGTTCCGGATTGTTATCCATCCACCGTAATGTCTCCCTCTCTCTCTACTCGAGTACAGTACAGTAATATATCGTTTGTGGCGGATGGAGACGAGATAGGAATGCCTGACCCCAGTCGAGACTGGCCGGACTCATGGGAAGGGATCTTGGAGTAGTGCTTGTGCTACTACTTTATGATATATAGAGAGAGGGGGGGGGGATTTGGATGGGCTGGTACGTATTTATGATAAAACCAGTACTATCATACTACTACTACTACTGTACTTGTACAAATTCATATCAGTAGCATGTCACTGGGGCTCTCTCGTCACCGTGTTCTCGCCTCGCCGTGAACTGCACTTACTGTAACTTAGTTGTTCCCCCACAGGGTGTGCGTGGGGTTCTCTGTTGCTGTTACTGGGTGGATGGACTATACCGGTATTGTGTGTGCTGCTGTGCTTTGCGCCAAATGTTAAGGATTTATTCAACCTGCATCGATCGCCAAAAGACTATGTATGAAACTGTAGGGTCATTAGACTGCGCAAACTAGACTACTAAAGGATTACAAGAATAGGCCAAGGAATGACACAAAAGGCTGCCCCCCCCCAAGTTTCGAGAAGAGAAACAGGAAAGAAAAAACGCCCGAGTTCGCCAGGTTTTTTGTCCCAGGATGATTACCGATGGAAGGATGATAGAAAGTATACAAAAGGAATAACCAATCGGCTCCCCCCCCTCAAAAAGGAAGACATGAAACAAAACGTTAAAAAGGTGATTAGTGGGAAATAATCGAAAGAGCGAACAGCCTTATCATAATATTATACAACGATGGAATAAAATAATAAAGTGCTCTGGAAAATCGCACGCTACCCCAACCCAAAACACCCCCGTCTCCAACGAGAAAAAAGGAACCGGGTTGGAAAGGAAACAAAAAGTAAAAAAAAAAACTATCAACAGGATATCAATGTCATCGTGAATGTGCAAGAAGAAGAAAATGTACAGGAAGACAAAAAAAAGCTACCCCGAGTACCACCATGTACCTGACGACTTATCCTCTTTTTTTTAATCATTCCATCCACGAACGCACCTGCAGGCCATCAATAGCCCGTTTGCCAGAATTAAAGCTTTCCACCATGATTGCGGTGGCGGTGTGTGCCCTCTCATGCGGCCGCTCCGGTGATCCCAAATTAATGAACCAACTCAATCCCCCTCCCCCCGATTGCCAGACACAAATTGATTCGTAAAGTCACGCCCCCCCTCTTACCAAAAGTTACAACTTCGGACCACACACTTTCCTAACCCTCAACGCTCTCAATCCGGACAATTGGTAAGCTGTCAATGAGACCTCTACTGTTTCCAACCGCAGACAACCTATTTGGATGCTCAAATTCGATTGTAACAGGAGTTCCACGGGAGCCGATTCCATCAGTGCTAGAAGCATCCATGAACCTCATTGCTCTCTGCTGTAAACTTCTTAGAGCTATCTCCTCACCCATACTACAATCCCCTGCTCCTTTCCTTGTCTCCGGGGGAACCTGGAGCTGGGGGAAGTCACCCTTGAGAATTTGCATCTGACTTTGTATCGAGTCCCAGTTATTGTGAGGGCTTCGCTTGCGTTCACTCTTCTCGGGAACAGATGCATTCTTAGTCATGTCTGGTGATCGGTTCTGATTGGAAAGACCTCCTGATCTTAGAGCGGCTTGCTGACTATCGAAGCTTGGTACTGATGAAGATGAAGATATAGTTTGTGGAGAATCGGCTACATCACCAACTTCCTCTAAAATAACCTGCTGTGTGACACTCCTCCCGAAGCTTCGGCCCCCTCTGGGATCCCTCCACCCTCGGCCTGCCGGTGGCATGCCGCGGGCGTTGTGCCCATCAGTTCCGGTCCAACTATTTCTTCTTGAATCATCGCCCATGTTTCCACCCATTGGAGCTCTTCCCCACGAACCGGATCGTGAACCACCGGGACTGCTACCAGAGCTGCTTCGCCTGCCGGAAATTTCCGACTGTGCTGTGGGATAAAGATAGAACCCTGCCCCCGCTGGATCGGCCCCCAAGATTGAACGATGCTCAATTTTTTCTTGTGTAGAGTAAGAAGTTGGAGCCTCAATGTCAGCCTTACTGGACCTCCGCCGCAGACTAAGCGTACGAGTGGACAGAGCTGAGATCGATAATCCGGGCCGTGGAGTAGGCACCGAGATAGGCATCTGGAGAAATGGCGGGAGATCATCTGTCGTGAAGTCTGTCAGGTCGGGGTGTGACTGTGTTCGACGTAAAATGAAGTTGCTCAACGAGCCCCTGCGTTTGGGCTGGAAAATATTGGGCCTTTCGTGCAGCACAGGAGATTCTGGGGCTGCTGGAAGTATGTAAGGCGAATGAGCATCTGTAACAGTTGACAATGGTGAGGGTTGTTTGCTGTGGTTTTCTAGTGCTCGCTTAGACATCTTAGATGATTTCGCCGAAGATTGAACCCTGGTAGGACTAGTCTCCCTCGAGGGAGTGCTGGATAGAGAACTTGTCGAGTGATCTAGGGCTGAAATCGACTGTGAAGATGGCGATTTAATCAAGACAGAGGGAGACGACACCGAGGGGGAAGTTGCTGCTGTAGATGCATCCGAAACAAACTCAATCGATGAGGCAGACGAAGAGGAGGAGGAAGGCGCATGGAATGCAAACGGAGGCCGGATTTGAGCTGGCAATGAAGTTGCGGAGCGTGTTTTACACGATGCTCCATGTTCCCTATATGGAGCGATGTTGCTAAATTCCCCATCTTCATCTTCGTATGGCGAGGAGGTAGAAGATGTCGATGATCGAGCCTGAGTTGGGAGAGAAATGGCAGAGAGTGCGGGTGCCTCATTCCCTCTACCGGTATTCTTGGCACCAGCCTCACCCCCCCGACTTGGATACTGGGACGCAGTCTTATTGGCTCTCCTACCCTTTGCTGACTTCAAGAATGAACCAAACATCGATCTTAAGCTGCCCTTCTTCCTAACCACTCGCAGGGAAGAGCCACCTTGAGCTTCAGCCCCGGATTGAGGGATTGCTAGGGCGGATTCTCGATGTTCTCCCCTCATTTTTAGGTTGGACCAATAGATGCCGGAGCGTGGATTCAGCGGCAAGAGACGAATGGGAAAAGCGAGTGGATGGGATAGTGTACCAAACAAGATAACGAACGTAAACCGAGCCGCCAAGTAGTGAAGAAACGAGAGATGGGGGGAGGAAAGTGTAAATAAGGAGGAGATGGGAGGGAGAGAAGAAAGAGAGAAAGAAACAAACGAGGGGGTACGGAAAGTACTTTCCAGTGCACCGACCAGTAAATTATGATCTAATGGCGTAGCGAGAAATAAGAAAGAAGTGGGAAAAAGGGTGGGAAACGGTGACGATAACTAGAGAGAAAAGAGACAAGTTTCGCAATTAGCATGAGCCAACCGGAAAAACCGCTTAGCCGCAGAATTGAGCATGGATTTGTTCTTTTTTTATGAGTTATGATTGCGGAGAGTGTAGTTACCGGTATGCAGGGTAAAGTATGATAACCGTTGCGGGTACAGTATCGGTGTCGCATAGATTTCGCAGCAAACATGAGCACCATTTTTCTCCCTTGCCATCCCATCTCTGATACTATAATAGACATGATTGATGACTTGCGGTAGACCGAGAGCTTCCACCAGCTTGACTGGGGTTGTGGGTCTGCCCGGACAAGTACGGTACTGCACTCGATTGCAGCACCGTATCGTACATACTGTGTATCATACCGGCACATCATTGACAGGAATATGGTACGATACCTTTGCACGGTACCGGTGCAGTACTGTACCTTGTACTTGTATCATCGAGTTATCTACCCAACTTATCCTCTACGGCCCCCAGGCAAGCGAAACCTGAGTAAGGGGATAGTATGATACCCGCATCATAACCAAAATGAAAGGAACATATGTGGGATACCGGATACGTAAATCATGAAATCCAACCATGAAACGCCCTAAGCCCTGTTAAATTTTAACCCTCTAGACTTTGAATTGAGAAGCACTGAACCCTGACATTGGCAATAGTATGATATGATAGAAGGAGAGGCGTCTCGCCATCGGAGAACTTTGGTCCCGCCTGTCGAACCACACTTTTCCCCGAAAATTTCCCAGTGTTACACCACAAGGGAAGTACGGGTACCGATACCATAGTTTCATGGCCTCTCCTTAGTAAGACAATATTATTTTCCCAACGGCGAATGAGATCCTGATGCAAAGGGGGTTAAATAACCGCTGTTATCTATCCAAGCACGGTCTTTTGGGTAAGGTGCACTGAGGCTGATACTTTTTGTCCTGGAAGTTACCATCGAAAAAAGAAACGGCCGGGCCAGGCTCCTCTTTTGTGCGCTAAGGCGACGCTTAGTCTAATAAATTGTCATAATATTATCGTACCAGTAACTCTTTGGGGCAGAGATTGACCTCTTCAGAGGGAAAAGGGCTTTGGTACCGCAATCCACTAGATTTGAGGAATGAACAGCCACTCGAAGTGTTCCGTCAATATCATCCATACCGTGCCGTACCCACTTCTATCATACTCTACAAGGAGGTCGGTCACGTATGGAGGTTAGTGATGAAACGGATAGGGTAGGAGCGGCCGAGGATATCGACAGATTCCCGCGCCATGCACATATGTCCTCGGCCACTGGTTCCCTTTCTGTCTCATCACTAACCGCCATACCCGAGTATCTATGAGGATTTTGGTCATGTTGGGCAAGCATCGTGGCTTGTGCAGATAAGGCCAAATCCAAAACATTCTTGGGAAAAAAAATAAAGAGACTGCTCTACTCGAGTACGGAACTTGTCCATTCCAAGAGTATCTGGAAATCTTAGCGAGGTTTAGTCGATGAGGGAAACCTTAAACTAGAGCCATGTAGCGCGCCACTTTTGGGCTGCATACCCCGCTCTAAACTCCTATAGCTCACCCAAAAGTTAATCCTTTTGAAATTATATCTATAGACTACGTCTCCGGCCTACTCTGTATCGAAGTATAGAGAGAAAAGTGTGGTAAAAGCTGCTGTTGAGGAACCTTAGAAGTTTGAAGCTGGGCATGCTTTATGGAAGAATTTCATGGGTTAAAGAGCTCCCCCACCACTATGCCAAGATTTCCGGATACTTTTGGAATGGGCAAGTACCGTGTACCGGTACCATGATTTATCCGTCTGAAAGAGGATTCCTGTGGCCCTCCAGGAGCCTCCCCCACCCAAGGATGAAATCTCGATGGGATGGTGCTTGCCGTCGAAGGCAGGCTCACAACTTCGGAAGAAGTTGTCTGCTTGAGCAACTGTTTTCGGATGGTGGACCCCCTCTGAATCGCTTATCTCGGGTCCTAAGATCCATTGCAAGGGAACTTTCGACCTGCCCGAGAAGTCTCTCCAGCCAGGATTGAGGTATCGCGGATGTGCAATCCATGATCAAGTATGAAGCCTCGGGCACAGTATGATGCCAGAAAGTGCCGTAGCCGTCGAGTGTCGTACCGGTAGGCTGAGGTCCTCCAAGAGGTTCATCCCGGTCAAAAGGATCGAGTTGCAGAAATCCATCGAGGTCACGTGATCATAATCACAAGACAATAATAATGGTTGATTTGTAACTTATATTTTCCAATTTCAAGGGCCGCCGCTATATTCACCGGCATAACTGATGTTTCCTATGTCGCGATACGAAACGCTGTATGCCCATTTCTGGAATATAAGACAGCGGTCGTGTCCATTTTGAGATATGATACTCCGGTATGAACGGCGCTCGGGTGCTTTTTCCCTGAAATCCGAGTGAGATACTATGCGTATGGAGGGATACACCCTGCGAGAGTAAATTAGCGATTTCAGAACTTGATTTCACACGATAGGTCTGCTCAGGTATAGTGACTGCCCTGCCCAGTTAAATGTGAGAGTCTAGAGACTAGAATTGGTTTCCTACCGGTATATTCTATCGGCGGGTACTGGGTTTATCTAACTAAGTTAGATTCACCTGTCATCATTGCTCACGTCTCCAGCAATCCCTATCTAAGACGGATCGAAGGAGCCGGTTATTTTAGCACCGGAATTAGTGCGATATGATACGAGTAGATCAGTAGAATGGTCGAATCCAACAGTCCAAGAAGGAACAGTAGAGAGGGTGCCAGTATTGTATGGTGGCACGACGCAGTAGGGAGGTCCTGTACAGCAACCCATACAGGATGTACTTTCCTGACAAAGAGAAAAGTTTTCTTTCAGTGTCTATTTTCCCCAGCTGGTGTTTGTTGTAGGCCAGGAGGTATACCTTTGTTGACAGCTGGAAAATCGATTTCTCAAACCTCGTAGCGCCCGGCAGTCGGGTACCTCTACGGTGCTAGCATCATAGCGGGTCTGGTAACTCGACAGAGATCAAACCGTATCATACAGCCGACATCAGATACGCGGCGGTGATAACTTACTAGAATACGCGCCGGAGGCTAGCAAGGCACTTTGAGAGTAAAGATTTGTTGTCAGGCCAGCCAATGAGACGTATTATTAGCCTATTTCTTATCTGTTGATTGGGCTTTGGTTCGATCGATAAGATAACTCCCATGTTCGACGCAGGGATTAGTTCTATTATTATTATTTTGCTATTGGGGGGTCTGTTTGATCTTTTTTTTCATCAGGAAAAACCCCAATCCCTGTATAGATGTTAGCATGTGAGGGAAGAGGAGAGAAGTTATGAGAATCAAGTAACTTAAATGAACTGGGATAAGAAAGTGAAAAGAATAGAAGTGAAGTGGAGGGGGGGGGGTACAGGCATTGCACCGGGTGTGGACTATGTTTGAATACTCGGTTGCAGGCTAAGAGAACTGTGTTAATAGGAAGGAGGGAGGAGCGGGAGAAGCAGCCGACGGAGAGTAAGGGTGGTAGGATTAGGATTTTTCCCGTGTGACGCGATGCTTGATCGAAATTTGGGCGTGAAGACTTTTTCGCGATGTGGGAAGTCGTTATGGTAGTCAACCCGTAAAGTAGAGTATCTCGGCACATAAATGCCAAGAATCAATGTTTACGCCCAATTCAAGGATCTTGGCACCTCTATTTCAGAATATTTTAACCCCTGGCAAGTCTTCGAGTATGATACCGTACAGTATCTGGGCTGCCGATTAGTCATAGGAGGTCACTCGTTGTTAGAAACTTTTGCTCTTTGTTGGTGCGCTGATTTCTTTGCGCTGAACGAATACTCAATTTAGGTTTTATATCTCACTTACAATTGAAGATCTCTGCTTTGTCGAGTTCGTAAATAGCTGGTTTATTTCCTTACCGTCGTTCGCATACGGTTAAACAATTCTGTTATGAGAATTTAATAGTCTTTATTCATCAATTCCTGTTCTATTTACTACCATTACTCCCACTAGGAGCTACCGCATATTACTACAGCTCTCGTGTAGTGTCATACAGGTACTGGGTCTCCCAATAGAGAGATATCGTAGTAAGGAAGACATGCCATACAGGAAGTTGTCTTATATTCCTCCCTCACCCCATAGGTTTGGTTCAACCAATTTTAGTGGAAAGATCGGTGGTGTCTGAAAAGAAAGTAGGAGTTTCTTAGGAGCAGAGGTAAGATTGGGGAAATTTGATACTTTTCTCCTGGACCTGACACCGGCAATATCTATTAGGGCTGCCAAGCTTGGAAAGTTTAAAACAAGTCAGTTTACAGATATAGAGGGGTTATTGGCTCAATAGCCTGTGTTTTGGTTTGTGTTCGGGGATATGGAATTAGTATTCTGATAGGAGATTTATTATAGGCTTAACCACTGGGGCCGGGGAAGCATTCGGGAGTCTCTGCTGGAAGGAGAATGTATAGGATGATGCTTTCAATGAGTCCCGGCAGAGTATTTTCCGAAGACTCTAGGCTTTGGGTGTGGATTTTCTGGGAACTGGTCGTATGCCTGGTCGGCGGTACCGGGATAATAATAAAATTGAAACTGAAGAGACACTTGCCACGTTTGATTCGCTTGTACGGCCTCTGACAGGGGAGAGACCCAACCTATAGCCGCACCATTCCTTTGGATCATGCTCGTTTGTAGAGTCCATAAACTATGTCTGTGGGCTTTAACGCGCTCGAGAATTTTTGGGATAGATAATCTTATGCACTATAGATCTTTCCTATTATTGTGCTGTCTTGCGCTATATGGAGGATAAAGGCACATATCCCTAGTGTGGAAATTCACTGTAAACCGAACAAAGAGTCCCTGCTATTGCACAGATCTGTGATCAAGCTCTTGATAGCAAGTTTGAGTCTAGACGGAGATTGTGAGTGCTATTTGTATTAAATTTTTTAGGTATCGTGCTGCCCACTTTATGAGTTACTTAGGGGATGTTTGGCACACTGTGTTATGACCGTGGTTTATAAGGTTTCCTAAACTGTGGTTTGTAAGGTGTGCTAAACTGCAGCTTGTAAAGTGTGCTTTGCCAAACGCCTTAAAGGAGATTTTATATGATAAGGTAATGAAAAAGAAACAAGTGGCTTTCTCGGCCAGCCCAGAGAAAGAGGAAGAAAAGCAGCCCGATAGCTTCTACCCTGCTCTACTGTATTTTCCGAATCACAGTTTATAAGGTTCGCAAACTCTATCATATGATACCTTACAAACGGCGCGCTGCCAACATTTACAAACCTCGTGCCAACGGAGCTCACTTGAGTCACTCCGAGTGATAAAATATGATCACATATCAATGCTATGCTACCTTGCCTGGTTCTTTCTGTTAGAAGAGAGGAAGTAAGATAGAATTGTATTGTAGTCAATGATTGTCCTGACTTAAAGGAGAAGAGGGGAGAGTGGAAGGAGAGGAGAGTGTGTATACAGAAGGATAGGCTCATAAACAGGAAGGTGACGTAAGTGGTGACGAGGCCTTACTTGAGACTATAGCAGAGGTATCATAGCTAGGATCTCTAACACTTTCTGCTCGTAAGGTCCAGCTCCTAAGACTTCTTTAACTTGAAACCTCAGAACGATGTGCATATCTCTGGAAAAGTTGATTTGAGTAGGGCACTTCGTAGACTCAATTCAAGGTGTGAGGCTACTGCGACCTGTACTGCAGCGGTTGAGCCGGACCTAGACACCTAAGGTGATGATTCCCGTACAAAATTTCCTTCGGCTCGGCAGTCCGAGGACTTACTCGATAGACTGATTTATTCGACATGCGAATCTAATAAGCAAAGGATCTGGCAAGGGTTCTCAGTTCTCTTTGCAACTTGTTGGTATAAAGTAGGTGGTGGTTGTGACTATTGGATGTATGATACCCGTAAACACAAGCAACTGCACATTGGGGGTGTTGGAAGTCACTGTGTGGTAGGTAGCACACGGCGTGCGTTCTTGGTTGAACGAGAGGTTTTTAGAGTTTGTTTCTCTAGCTGATGTCTATTACAGACCGGAAGGTATATCTTGGTTGGAAAGTTGAAAGTCGTTTTTGTAGCTGAAAAATACGGCTTAAATATAAAGCTGCTGCGCTTGTTTTGATGTCGGCAAATATGGGCAACGAGTGATGGCCTATGCATTGACTAGGTTACTATGTACTTGTTATTCACGGAACTTTGGAGAAGGAAATGATCGTTTTGTTAAGTTTCGGAAAGATCCGAGATGCTTGTTTAGCCTCACATTTTGCGTAAGCCTACCCCTAAACGCTGCATGATAAGAGCTGTCTTGCATGTCGACTAGTGGTCAAGCCCAGGGCATACACCACAAACCTAGCACCTAACCACCGACAAACCCCACCTACTCACCCCGTTTTAAGTTGCATTCCTTAAATCTCCCTCCTGTCTATCATACTTCCATCATTTCCTCTACATCTCTTCCTTGTTCCATCCTCAGCAATCTGCAAGATGCGGAGAATAGAACGCGGTTCCCACAAGCTCCACAAGCAGCGACTGACTCGCGAAGTCATTTCCGTCGATGATTTTCATCACTCCTTTATCTCCACAGGCCTTATCCCATCTCAGGTGCCCCCAACCAGCAGAAATACCCCCCGAGAAATAAAGGAAGATCTAATGCAGATAAAATCTGGAATTGCAGAAGGTTTGTTCCCGCTCAACTGAGCTCAAAAATGTAAGTTTGCTGACGCGGAGACAAATAAAGGCTCCATTAACCCAGCTTTGGGAAATCACCCGCGGAAGACGGAAGCAACATCCCCCTCTCCTTCCGCTATTCACACTCCCATGAGAGGCTCTAGCCCTCCAAAAATGGGCAGCCAAGTGCATCGTCTGGACTTACGGGGAAAATTTCATTGTTCACGTTTGGAAGGGGAATCACTCCATTCCTCCCCTTGTACAAACGATGGTTACGCGACTCCCATGCCCACTCGTACCTCTTCAAACGCTCCGCCCCCCTTGCGTTCGTATTTGGGGGAACCTGCAATCCGTTTTGTTAAAGGCAAAGTACTGGAGATGAACAAAGAGGCTAAAGATTGGAATGAGAAGCAACAGAAGAGTGCCAGCCCCGGCGGCGCACGCTCTGTGAGCTCAGATGAAGACGAGGGTGGAGGAGTTTTACTCTATTTTCATTCCCCCATTAGACCTATAAATTACCCTGCCCCAGATGCGGAATCTGAATTTGAGCATGATTTAGTTTCGGGACTTGCTTCCGTGAAGCTTGGATCGAATAAGAGCAACAAATCAGCGAGTCGGGTTGAAAACCCCGGAAAAGATATGGGGGGTAGTGATGCTAGTGGGGATCTTGGAAATGATTTTGGGTCCCATCAGCATGTATCTGCCTTTGCAACGAATAAAAATGTCGGTTTTTACCCCCGCCATGCGGGTGCCTACGCCAGCGGCAACACTGCTCAAATAGCCCCTGCCAGAGCAGCCAAGCCCACTAACCGTACCGAATATTTCCAAGGGGTGGATAGCTTGAAACTTTCGAAGGAGTTTTCTTCAAACGTAAGGGAGAAATATGCCCCGCGTTCGGTCTTCGGGATCGACAGCATAGGGGGAAGGAGATATGCCGAATTCAATGGGGTTCCGGAGGACTTTTCCTTTTCCGTCGATAGCCCTTCGAAGCCGAGATCACCGCGGAATCCACAGACACCATACCGAAGGGCATCCACCTACAGGGGAGGTCGTCCAATTGTAGGCACGGATACATCTATACTATCTGAGACCAGCATGGGGTTTAGAGCCATGGAGAGACTGGGTTTCGAAAAGGGAAAAGGGCTCGGCCGTAATAGTGATGGCATAGCAGAACCGATACCAATAACTGTCAAAGTAGGTAGGAGCGGTCTAGGATACTCCCCAGGCTCCTCCACCCATTTCGGTCTCGTAAAGGATGATAGTGTTGGAGCTGGGATGTCTGATGAAGCAACTTTTCAATCCAGCATAAATACCTCTTCGATACCCTACAACCATGAAGAGGACCCTTTGATAAATCCGGAAACTCGATACTCGGTCGATAGTTACCTGGCACGTAATCTCACGAGAGGCAAACTCACACTTCTGCTGCGAAATTACTGCAACCGCGATGAATTGCTCAGCGAAAACGATGTCCGCGAGTTGTTCAGGGCCTGTATGCAACACATGGACAGAGTGCCTGGCCGAAAGTTCTTAGCAACCCAAGTGGAAGCGATATTCAGGCACAAATTAGGCAAATTTATTAGTAATTTGGGCAGAGCCAACAATAGCCTCAGGAGCTTTGGTGGGCCTAACGATCTGGCAAGGGACGAGGACCCGGAATTTGAATGAGCTGGCTCATTTCTTTCCAATGGGGCAAGCGATCCAAGAAAAATTCTCGTCGGTGCTGGTGGTGAATACTCTCGGAAGAGCCACTCATGCCGGAAGGAGGCAATCACAACTGGCTGCATTTTTCTTTCCTGCCTTTTCTCAACTGTTTCTGCTCTTGGGTGCTTGAATTTGTTTCTGCTCTTGCTTGACGGTGTCATATTTCATTTGTGGGATCAATAAGGTACTGTAATTTAGTTCGCATAACACTGAAAGGCCAATAAATGTCTACTAGGACTGAATCTACTCGTTTGTGCTCGTTTGTGCTCTATTTTATGTGTTCTAATTGCGATTCAGGTTTGCGCAGCACAGGCGGTGATGTAGTGTGAGAGCATATCTCAGCGAAAAAGAAAGGAATAAAGAAATGTGCTTTGAAAATAACAGCTACGCGGGCGCACTGATCTATCGCAGGTATCTACCATAGGCCAGACATTACAATATCTCTAATGTCCCCAGCACGGACGGTAGATGCTCGGTAGGTTAAGTTCTTCCACCAATGTTCAATGACATTTATTCCGGTTTTCATGTGGGACGCGAAGCTATGCTTGAGGGGCGGGGGGACCACCTCAGTGGACTCTGCTCGCCGCTTTTTTTTTTTTTTTGCTGGATAGCTAAGGAACTTAATTAAGCGGGGCAGACATTTTCAATGAAAGGTTTGAGAGGGTTTTTGCAGATCGATCCGGTCAAGTGCAGATCTTGCGATTAATGTGACACTAGCTAGAGAGAACCAAAGTGTGGGGGGGGGGGGGGGTGGATGGACTGGTGGTAGTGATGGAATAGATTTCCCTCCTGAGATTGTAGGGAGGGATCTAGCCTGTTGAATTTGCGGGGCGGAGAGAACAGTTTATTGGGTGATTTGGAAACCGGTACTCACAAAGTGTGATATCTCCGAGAGCCCTGCATGGGTGATCACTCGGAGGTCAAGACTACCGCATTTGACATTTGTGGTCTGGCAGGTATTGGTTTCGTTCGGAGTTGAAAGCCACTCGAATGATAGAGGGTTTGTGGAACTTAAACAGCATACGGACGACAGGGTCCTATTTGTCTAACATGAGAATTGCATCGTTAAATTTACATTAAATTACTTACGCTCAAAAGCACAGGCACTTTGGAGCCCATTCCTTCCATCCCCCATCCCGAGAGAGTGCTGGAATGTCAACAAGAAAAAAAGAAGAAGGATAACCCTTCCAAAGTATATAATATAGTACCCATGAAAAAAAAGAAAAAAAAGTCCGAAATGAAGAGGAGAATCATTAGTAAATAGCTACTACCACAAAATTATCCCCATCCCGACCGCCACTATCCCGCCAAATCCGGCCGGCCCGAGAACACTTCTACCAACCCCCACCCGACTCCCAGCGGAAGCTCCTCCTCCCCTACCAGCGCACGTCGTCGACGCGCCCGCGGCGGCAGAAACGGCCTTCGACCCACCGGGGAGTAAGTCCCGATCCTCCGTCCAGCTCGGCATCAGCCCGCTGGTGCTCAGTGAGTGCGAGTGCGGACTGTCAAGGCTCCCGGAGAACATGAGCTTGTAGGTCCCGTATTTGGGATCGCTGGGGACGCTGGAGTATCGGGTATACCAGTTCTTGAATTTCCCGCTGAACCTGCCAATGATAGAGAGCGTGGCGGAGTTGCCGTCGAAGGCGCCGTCGGCGCGCGTGCGGTTCTGTGCGTACTCGTCCAGCGTCTTGAATGCGAACGAGGGACTATCGTAGGCCTCCATGTGAAAGTCCACAGGCTGGGAACCGTTGCAGGGGCTTATGGAGAAGACGGTGCGGGAGTCGTCATACGAGAGGAGCTGGTTGTTTGTATGTTAGCATTTGCTACTTTTTCGGGATGGATTACAGGGGGGGGGGGCTGACGTTGTTGCTTTCTAGGACGGCGTCGAAGATGTAGCCGTTGCCAGATTTTTGGTTGGTTATTTCCCAGGTTGCGGATTTGGTGTATGCGCTTCTGGAGTTGTAGACGGATTCGAAGAGCTTTTTGGGAGGTGGGTGGATTAATCCCCTGGTTCCTAGGTGGATCGTTCAAGGCATGTTCACTTACCAATCGGGCGTCCGGAGAGACCCAGCTAGTTTCTGAACTCGGTGAGCCGCCAGGCTGCGTCCCTTCTTTCCACCCTACTATGGAAAACATGTACGGACCAAGACTCGCCCCACTGAGTTCGGGAGGTTGCTGGCCGACCATCAGGACTGCGTCGAGCTTCTGCTTAAAGACGGGTCTTTGGTCATCGCAGGAAACGTCCTCCATATCTATCGTTGCTTCGATTTCCTAATAATAACGATAAAACCCATCGTCAACACACAATCCTTTCCCAATGGAGAAATGAAGTGAGGTATGCAGGAATACTAACCACAGAACCATTATAATACGACCCTACAAACTTATACAACCATTGATTCCTATACATGTAATCGAACGGATCCGAGGCGTTCCCGCTTAAACCTGTAGTTGTGTCATAGCACCACGAGCTCGAACTTCCCCCCCCAGAGCCCGAACTACTGCTACCACTACTACTGCTACTACCGCTACTGCTGCTGCTTCCGGACCCGCTGCTCGATCCGCTGCTCGATCCACTACTGCCACCACCACCACCACCACCTCTTCTTGCGAGCGCTGGTTGGTGCAGCCATAACAGAGCGATACCAAAGAACGTCAGGAAAGTAGCCCTCATTCTGTAATAAGGAGAGACCCAATGAAGAAATTGAAATGAGGGACCAATGAAAATGAGATCAATAAACCTTATATCCGTGAAGTCAAGAATGAGTGAACCAAGTCTTCTTGGAATGGAGAAGCCGGGACGTTGTGAGGAGTCCGGGGGGCGGTGGTGACTAGCAATGGGACCGGGAAGAAGAATAAACCGAAGGGAAGAAGAGAGTAATTAAATATCTTATAGCGAAAAAGAAAAGAAGAAAAAAAATCGTTAAATTTACTGTAGAGGTTGAGAGAGAGAGAACTGGTAGCACAAGTAAAAACAGTTGTTGCAGCCAAGCAAAAAAAACAAAGTTTTCCCTGCACCAAGTACAGTACTAGTACGGCTCCGCATGCCCCGGACATGCCCTGTACCCTTGTCGATCTCGTATTCACGTTTATCACTCCCCGCTTGTGGATACTGAAACAACAGGCACCCGGCTTGTCCGAAAGGCGTTATGGGGGGGGGTTCCTCCCGGGTTAGCGAAGAAGGGGAAATTGTACTCGTACAGGCAAAGGGTGTTTTGGTATTTAGTGGCTTTGAGGAAGAGAATCACTGGAGGAGCCTGATTGCAGGTGGAGTTTGTTGTTTTGATAAAACCGCTACCGGTATTAGAAGCTATCGGCCATGGCGTTGAAAACCACTTATGCGGGTCTTCTGTACTAGTATTAGGAGGTTCGAGATTCTAGGTACATGGAGGGCGCGGGTGTTTCGGTGGAGTTGTATTATTGACATTAGGTTAGAAAGGGAAAAAAAGCGGTCCAATGGAATGAGTTGCCAGAATCTCAAGATCATGCATGAAAGCAGTATTTGTTTCTCTCACCATTCCGGCGTCCCCATCATGCCAAGGAAATCCTGTTGAGTACAGATGGTACAAGATCTTGTTAATAGATAGTAAACAAGTTTAACAACCTACCGGTGCTCGAGATACCAGCAATGAAGAAGAAAACAATCTTCCATGGGCAGCAAACACTATATTTTGGGCAACGGGACTTGCAAGGCAGGAAAAATCAAGCCAATATTGTATGTAATACACCTGTCCCGGTGGGAGCTTATCCAGGTACAAGTACAAGTAACATTCAAAGCGACATTGGCATCGGTTTTTGTGCCGTACGTTGTGCACTTACCGTAGTTTGCGGCGTACCGAGAACGTTGAATCTCTCTAGGACTGGCATAGTGCCGGCAAAGTCCGGACTCCGGAGCGACACCTCCTTTTCCCGCCTGCACAAAACTGGCGACTCAAAACTTGGCGGAACGTTGTTTTTGACCCCAGGGCTGATGCCACTGTTATCGGTGATATCACACAAGCGCGGAGAAGGATGTGGGGTTATTGCACTTAGGGGCTTTTCGAGCATGCACCTCCAACGCAAAGAGTGGTGATTATGATAGCCCAATTGGATACTGGTAATGGAAATGGAACTCTAGCCTGAATCGAGCAGCTCGATTGTAGTCCGGTATAACAATTTAAAATAAAGAAGCGTGCGCTTCTTGCTCCCCCCGTTCTCCGCGAACTCTGCAATGTCATGAGCCCAAAAGCTGGCCCAATCTGCATCGTGTGGAGAGTCTCTCGAAACCTCTAGATAAGATCTTGAGCATTTATTCCTATCGCCATCATTCCTATAGCTTTCAACGATCTGCTGCTGGTGTGCACCCCTGACCCCTCCTGAGCGATTGGGAAAGCGCAAAAATACCCTTTTCTTCTCGAGGTACCGGAACAACTGCATGTGCTAGACCCTGCTCGGGATTCTTGCAATATAGGGTACCGTAATCGTCCACGGCACACTCGTAAATGCGGGCGATCAGACAACCGGGGATTCGGACGTGCCAAAACCCCCTGGTCGAGAAATCTCCATACCAAATCCGTTCCTCTCATTTCCTATGGGCGCAGTAGCGGTCAGGCTTCCAGTGCCCCTGAGGGTCCCATCGCCCATGCTCGAGTAGGTTCCAAGGAGAAGGCCTTCTTGGTACGGTGCAGTGCATATTCGCACAAACAGTTTGGATACCATCCGATAGGTTTAACATAGGAACCAACAATCAAACCACTAGCCTTCTTGCCCCCAACCAATGAAAGAAGGTTAGGATAAGATGGAAATGCGGTTGTGCAAGTTTGTTGAATGAAGTCTTTGGTGTGTGTAACGCTTTTTTGCACACAAATCTGGTAGACCCAGACTCACACGAAACTTGGCACTCGAAAAGCGCCTTTTCGGCCCCGGGCAGAATGCTTTTAGGGGCTGAGCCCCGCTGTGTGCGGTGTCGTACGGTACCACAATCTCCCGATAAATCTGATCTGCACCGCCAATCAGGGGTGTCCTGTGGGGGAGCCAGGAACATGAATTTAAACTTGTCGCCACAGAAACGGGCTTGCACCTTCCTTGACGCTGTTGGTTAGATAAGCTAATTCAAGTGCAGACCAGGTTCCTGAGAATGTAAACAATGTAACGGTAAGCAATGTAAGAAATGCGGCTAATTCGCCCGGGGTAATTTCGTATACCGACCGGTAAGCGACCGGTATCCTGGAGGGCCATATAATAAGTTTGTCGCGTGTGCTGAAGTTCGAGTATTTTATAACAGTATATTTAACGTTCAACTTTAAGTTCCCAGACACAAAAGAATCTCCCCATTAAATTGGCAAAGGAGAAAGGAGAAAATTGTGAGGTCTGTCGAACTGCCCCTCATTGGGGTTCGACGAGCCAGAGAAAGGGGTTCGACGTATGCCAGGATAATAGGTTCAATGAAGTGAAGAACCCGACAAACTTTCGCGAACCCTCTGAGTACTGTACGAGTACCGTACTATCCTACCGTACCGTATCGGGACCACAAGAACTCTTGTGATTCGCTATCTCCGGCGGGCCTCGAATCTCAGGGCTCGGAGACAAAAGTTCCGGAAGAGATTAATGCCTTCCTGACTTGGTATAGCCTGAGCCTTTTGGATGTGTTGGGTCCCATCAACTGGCACCACAACCGTATTCGCAATCTTAGCCCCCCGAACTGAACCTGTCGTGAGCTGCCATGGTGTTTTCCGCTGATAATCCGATACCGTACTAGTGGTGAATTCCAAAAGTTCTCACTGTGCTCGCGTAGCGGGCAAGAAGACTGGTTCCTGAAAGACAGGGGTTGTGGGTTTGTATGGGCGCTCAGATCCGCTCAGATTTTTTTCCATACCGATATTTTGTGAACCGCTGTTTTCGGGCATTTCTTGACTGTACTACCGTAGTACTCGAGTACGAGCTCGATACAGCCTTCACCGTGCCGGCGAGAAAACCTGGTGGGCCACGAACAGGGGTATTTGGTGGGCGAAGCTTGACGGGAAATTACTTGTGACTGATTCTTGTAGACCTCATCCATCTTTGTTTTCGTTCGTGGGCGCGGCTAGGCCTGAACTGACAGCATTATTCGCGCGTCTTTGCCAAGAATAATGCCAGGCACTGAATTTTGGTTGGAGAGTGAGCTTTTCGGTTCGGTCTGGTACCTATACGAGTATATTAGCCTCGTACTACAAGTATTGTAATGTTCGGAAGGAAAACTTGAGCCCATCCTAATCTCAACTCACTGTCGACGTTTAGTCGCTTTGGTGGAAGAGGTGTGCAGGCCGGGTTGTGCGAATAAGGATACCGTGGTCAAGATCTTGATCGTTCTTTGGTTGCGGTGCTCGGGTGCGGATAGCTGAAAAGAGCACTAGTACCGTACGGGCACAAATGGAGGAATCCCAGGTACATCAGCCGAATTTGGCATTTGGTTGTCGAATACAGTCGGCATTACTGTAAATTGGTGATACCCAAGTGACCGTAATCCTGGTAATGTCTCGTGTTCAGACGGGTTACTGGATTGTAAAGCGAGGGAGCTCGTAAGGCAGCGCAAGGCACATTTCGCAGATCCTCTCAAGTTGGAATCCTCCTTTGGCTGATAGAAGTTTGGTTTAGATGGGGAAAAACGCGAGTCAATTAATTGCCTTGCAAGCTGCCTATGTGAGAAATGTCAATTGCCAAACTTCGAGTGAAGGAGATGGAGGCATTTCGATCCCCTAGGATCAGGCCAGACTTCTGACTATCGCCGCTAGAGTGGTAAGCTTTTTGGTTTCTTAGACCTTACCTTCTCTTCTTAGTATCCAGACCGATGATTGGGTACCTCTCAAGGGGCCAACCTGCTCTAGTATGATACAAGTTTTGTGAAAACATAGTTCGAACGCTACAAGTATTGTCTCCTGTGTCTCTGGGGGGAGCTCTCTCCCTGGATCCGGATGCTTTTGTCTCCCGATACTTTCCCTAGTGAGGTGGTAGGGATGCTTAAATTGTGGGTATCTCGAACAAGTAAAACTACTTGCTGGTGCTAGATACGTCAATAGCATACCAACCCCTTTGGGATTCTCCTATCGCCCAAACTTCAGATTTGACAGATCAGTGTTTTCACAGATTATGTTTCAGCAAACTTTATCCGAAATCTTGGTAAGGGAGGTTGGGTGTGTGTTGAACACTGTTGCCCCTCAAACAGAAAAGTCCCGCTAAAAATCTATGGCGATAAACAGTAGACAATGGAGAAAGGGTAAGACGAGGATCCTCTAGGCTATTGATATTCATTTCGAAGCGGAGGGGGTAGTGTTACAGAAGGTCAATGGAGTCTCCAGGGGCTGTCGATTTTCCAAAAAGTAGCGCTGGATCAAATCCTAAATTTAACTTCTCGAGCCTTGAGAACGATGACCAGTTCATGTAGAACATGCGTAAGAGGAAACTATCTGTTATCGTGCGCATGTTGCAGATTGTATCAAACATCCAAGAGATACTTTCTGGCAAGGAGCCCGCAGAGAATTTGGCCGTCATGCTCTATCACTCGCATTTCTTTGCCAACCGAATCCACGTGTATCATATCATAGCATGCTAGGGAAACGATACCTCCGCGCGTGGGCAAAACGTTCCAAGACCCCCCAAAACCCCTTCGCACCGTGAGCCATCCATTTTAGGAAATTCCCCTATGGAGACGCAGGCGCTAGTTTTTTCCACAAAAAGGCTATAAGTTCCGTCACCTTGTCTCCACCCTTCACACCCCACTCACTTCCTATCAAACAACCGCATCACACACCCAAACAGACCTCTCATCTCCTTCGAAAGGGCATTCTAAATAGGCCTCCCCGATTTCCTCAATGGCTCAAAACGACCCATCCCCCCAGCCCCGTGTTTACTACGGTGGGGTTCCCGCTGGCTACACGATCCCTAACACTATTAACATCCCTTACCCGCTTCCTCCTCAGATCCCAGTAGCCCTTCAGGCTACTCCTACCAGCTTTTACCCCACCTCCGTGCAGATGTCTACGAAACCCTCAGCTGCCGCCCCTACCTCGGGGGCTCACGTCATCTATTCCGGGCCACCACCTCCCACTGGCCCCGCGAGCATTCCACCCGCGGACCACAACCTTGTATTCCGCATTCAGCCCCAGCCGGCTCAGAATCCTGCCCCCGGAACCGCCATTCAGTATGTCCCTGGGGCCTACCCCGATGCTGACGCCGTGGCTCGTGCTCAGGCTCAAGCAGCTGCTCAAGCCGTCCAAGCTGCTCAAGCCGTCCAGGCGGCTGATGTTGCTAAGAGCCATGCTGCTGGCGTCGCATTGGCTAACGCAAGGGCAGCTGGTGCTCAATACTACTTCGGAAATAATCCTGTGAGTGGGCGGCCAGTCACCGCTCCACAGCAGTCTACTTATAGATTTCGTGTCACAGGTTCGAGCTCCGGAACCCTATGCCTATGGGATTATTACTCCACAACCGGCCCCGCGCCCAGTCTCTCCTACGGATTATGGCAGTGGCGATCCTCAAGGTAGAAGGTTCCACTATGTTAGACAATATTAGTGCAATGAAAACGGTATGCCCTCCTTAATATTAACTGCTGCTTCAGCGTGCTGATAGTTTGTACAGTATCTACATAGCATCCGATTCATCGCGGATTAGGAAACGGTCCATTGTTTGTCATCTCCTCTTGCTTTCATTTCCCAGGACTCCCTATTGCTGTTTTTGGGATCCAACCTTGTTCTTTTTCTTTCACTGTTTGTTTGTACCAAGCTTCTCTTGGGGTTTTCTTCATGGCTACATATATGCAAGGAGGTGGGCTAGTTCTCTTTGGTGTGGGTGGGCTGGTGGCGTTTGTGCCTAGGCTAGAGGCATTTCCAAAATTTGGCGAATGATGGAACATGACGCTGCTATGCTTGAATACATTCTTTTGGAAAATTTTTTTTAGCCCTTCCAGGTTTTAGTGAGATGTGAGATGGATAAAAAATCACGTGAGATGTATAGTGTCTGTGAAAGATACCATCATACTCGGAAGGTATCTTTTACCGTCTGCTACCATGGTTGCTGTGGGGCAGGTGTTGCGAACCATAGCCCATGATCAAGATATGATGCTGTCCCGTGAGCTGAGATTAGGAATACCGGTACTCAAGACGATAAAGCAATCTCTCATAGACACCAAATATCTGTAGGCTAATTTTTTCCTGATCCTCGCTACGAATAATATCGGTCCATCAGATGTCATGAGTAAAATGCTTCAAAGATATCTTGGCTTTCTATTTTTCCGGGCGACTCGGTACATAAGTTATCATACTTGGCATCTAAAAAGCCAGCAATCCGGCCGGAACAAAAAATGGAAAAAAATAAGGAAAAAATACAAATAAGAAACCGGGAGAGAGAAAGAGAGATGAAAGGAGGAAAAACATGCACTCCAAAATTTTCAAAAAGACCGCCGACCACCCTTACCCCACGATTTCCTCCCTCTCCTCTCTCACATAAGCAAAATCGGGCCGAGGAAATGTGGGGGGAAAAAAAGCAAAGAAAGGAACAGAGCCACCACCCATTCACCGCTTGTTACCACTAATAACCCCACCTCTCGACCAAATCCCTAGGTAGACCCACATCGACGTCGTTCCTAGCATAGATCCTGACGCCATCCCCTCGCTTCTCCCAATCAAATATCACGGCGGCGCGCTTGCCCTTGATGCCGTTAACCACTTTCCTGATCTTCTCCAGCATGACTACCATCTTCTTCACGCTCGACTCGTTCTCGCGCTCCCAGTCCGCCAGGGGCGCGGCGAGGTCGAATTTTTGTATGCGCTTGATTTTCCCGCTCAGGTGTGGTCCCACGAACAGCTGTCTCGTCTGGGAGAAGAAGGCCTGCGGCAGGCTCCTGCTCAGGTCTATCGCCTTCCGCGAGGAGATGCACTTGATCCCGATGATGGAGCTGTGCGGGTGAATTTGGTTTGGCGTTTTGCGGACGGGAATGTCTATAGCGGCCCCTCCACCAATTAGCATTTTTAAAAAATTTCACGCTGTATTCTATTTTAATCTTAATTTTTTGGGGGAGGGTGGTTCGGTCAACTTACCATAGGGGGAAGTAGGATTCCTAGAAATCGACATACCGCTCATACTCCCCTCCAGCCCTGAAGCGCTCTTATCGCCACCGCACATGTTCCTCAATTCCTCCACCGCCTCGGCGCACGCATCCGCCTGGTAGCGCACCATGAACCTGTGTCCTCCGAGCACGTAGGCCAGCACGCGGTGGTGGCCCTGCGAGCACGCATCCGTGCCCAAGCCGGGCGCGGGGTCCGGGTAGCGGGTGAACATGTTGGCGAAGTTGTCGGAGAATCCCTGGTACTGGGTGTCGTCCAGCACCTGGCTCGACCGTGGCTCCCACCTCGAGAGCAGCAGCGAGTTTCCGATGACCTCCACGTCGATGCGCAGCTCCGGCTCCTGCTTGCAAGAGTCCGGTCCAAAGTAGGCTTGCGGTACGTGCCCGCTTATCAGTTTGTAGAGCTTGACCAGGTTGCTCCTGTCGGTTATGAAGTTTATCGAGTTGAGGTTTATGTCTGGTCGGCAGGTGCTCACGGCCCGGAGGGTGGGAGTGTGGGGCGCGGTGGGACTGAAGTAGTTGTTCTGATCGATGAAGCGGAAGCCGCCATCCTTCTCGATTGGCGTTTTCTCGGATTGTGGGTTCCAGCAGGGAGGGTATCCTATTATTATTTTCTTTCGTAAGTATGTGATGGTAGTGGTGGTGGTGGTGATAGATATGCATGATTGCGGTGTAGGAGAATTGAATCTAAAGACCATAGATAGATTGCTATGAAAAAACTCACCAGGAACGAGTATTCTCTTATGATCACCATGAGCACCGACAACCCAATTGTAGCTAGCCACCGTCTCGACATTGGCGGGATGAATCGAGGGGACCCTAGATATGTCATTCTCGGAGGGTATGTTAACCCTGTAGACCATCTTGGGCGCAATCCCGCAACCGATATTCCTCGTCCTGTCCTCCGGGAACGGGATAGGCGCGTTGTTGTTGTATGCCATAGCTATAGCTGTAGCCGTTGTACAGTTCCTGGATACGCCGAATGACGACTTGGGACGACTCATCATGGGGCGGTTTCGTTGGTGAGGAAGAACTGCTTCGCCCTTTTTATGCCAGGAAAAAATAAAAAATAAAAAAAATTCCGACTAAGGTATGATTGGAGTTATGCCGCTTTCGATTAATTATTCAAGATCGTGCAAAAAAAAAAAAAAAAAAGGGCAAGATATGCAATGCAAGATTTCTTTCTTTCTTTCTTTCCTCAACGAGCTACCGTATTTTATTAAAACTGGATTTTAATAAAGTTAGTTACTGTATCATATGCACGGTACTTTTTTGTAAGAGTACTTGTAGATATTCCCCCCCCACCCCCCCCAACCTCCCAAGGGCATAGAATACGGGGATTTATGATGGAAAGGTGTAATAATAATAATAAAAAGGGAAATTGAATCACCGTACTTGTAAAACTCTTTTTCTCTTGTTAGAGGTCTTAGGCTTTGTACTGTAAGACTTTTTCCTTTTCGTGAGTATGATGTCGAGTTTGTGAAAGCTTCCAATTATTGCCCTTCAGTGGTCATGAGTCAGGTTTAAATGTAATGGGGGAAATGGTAATTTTATTTTATTTTATTTTTTTATATAATTATAAATACAATTAATTATGACACTTTACTCGTAAGGACCTCCAACTGAACAAAAAGAAAAGAAAAGAAAAATTCTAACAAAGTGAAAGTACCGAAAAGTGAGTGGAGGTAAAGTTGTGACCGGTGATAACGGGCGAAAAAAACCGTGATGGAACAAATCAATGTCCCCCCCCCCCCTACTACTACCAACCTGGTTCTACTCCTCCGCATGCGGGCATGCATCCCGTGCCAACGAAGTGAGTAGGAAGGGGAAAAAAAAAAAAAAAAAAAACTCTAACTTTGCCCTTGCACAAAGTAAGTAAAAGTAACTTGTGCGAATATAAAAAAATACCAACGGGTTCCAGGTATGATATGTGTTATCTTAGGCTGAACGGATTAACGAAAAAAGAATAATAATCCCGTGCTTGAGCGGTCAAGGCCCGGGGTTATGGGTATGGGTATGGGTGTGATGGGGGCCAAGTTTGGGAAGGGAGGCTCTGCTACCGGTAACTTTACTTCTTTCTTCCCTTCTTCGTATTGGAAGTATGGGTATTGGCACGGAAGTGTGAGGTTAGTTAGGTCAGTTGAATTGGGTGAGGTAAAAACAATTATACCGGTAATCCAGTAAAGGAGTCAAAGCCTACCTTACCTACCATAACACAAGGCTGAGAAAATCATTTCATTGCTCGAGTGAATGGTGTGTGTGTGTGTGCAAAAGCATGATGATGATGGTGATGATGATCACGGTGATGATGATGATGACGATGGGGGTCTGTCCGCTCAGGGTGCCAGGTGCTGGGGCTTGACCGCTATTTGTTTTGTTAAGGTACACCTGACCCACTCTTTGGTTTTATAATACAAGTATCTATGGTACGATATCTACCGTTGTACCTTACTCTTCTTCGAATACCATACCGTACCCGGGTACAGTACCGACGGGGCCCCCATTTAGACACCGTGAGACGTAGCATATTTAAGCTATGATAGGACGAAGCGGAGGAAGGGAGAGGTCAAGTCAATCACCCGTGCCGGCCTCTCAAAACGAATGAAAGCATGGGGGATAGTTAGCCTAGTCAAGTAGAGGTCACTAGGAGTACAAGGGCAGTTCATACACCTTCTCAAGCGCGTGGCAAAAAAAAAACATTCGGGCAAAAAAGCAATATGAAGACAAGTGAATGGCTTGCTTTCTCTTTGGACCCCAATCTTAATTCCTTCCCCTTCCACTTCGGCGTCCGCCGATGGTGATTGGTTGGTTAGAGTTACCGTACTCTTGAACTGATCCTCCTTGCTGGAACTTTGTGTCGCAGGTGCGTTGTTTTCAACGGATTTACCGGCTTTTTTCTCGTCATCTTGGTGTTAGCTTTGACCGGGGGGTCGGGGCGCTGGTTCATTGCAAACTCGTACAGGTTACTGGAGTTATGATACTTGTACAATGGCTAAGGGTGGAGAAGGCACGGGCCGTAGAAGCTCACGTGCACTTTATTTAGAGTTGTACTTGTGGAAGAACATCTAGCGTCTAGGGTGATAAATAAATAAGTAAATGAAATACAAGCATGGTATCCCGCCTTGTTGTCTGCAGTCCGTACGAGTATGATACTTGTAGAGTTGTACTGTACAGTACTCGAGTGACTGTGCGGTAGATTCAACAGACAAAAGATAGAAAGCTTTGACAACCGAGTTGGTCCGAGCGCAAACAATTTGTTCCCGGGAGTTATCACCTACTGAACGGGTACCAGTAGGTACCACCACCACTAACTTGAACAGTAACTTTTTCCCCAGTTATCACAGTAATAACCCCATTTTCTCACCATGGGGGGTGGGGCGCTCTCTCGCGTTTCCCTGACATCATTGTTATGATCCAAAATTTCTCGGCCCTTTTTCTCTCTTTCGTTTCAAACAAGATTTTGCCCCGTGATCAACCAGAGCGATGTTGTTGTCATCCGGCAACAACACCTTATAATTGTTGGTTTCGCTCACCCCCCGGGTAGGGGTCCACCACAAATTTGTGTCCGCTGTTGCCGCTCACTTCCAACAGACGGTACTAGAAACTGGTTTGTTCCTTTTTCACCGGCAGATGGGCGGTGGTGGTTTTTAGGAGTTTTTTTTTTTTTTTTTGTTGGTAGGGCTGGTAAGAGCATGGGATGATATGATCGCCTCCCTCCCCGATGGGATAAGAAATGGCGCCGTATATAAGGGATGGTTACCCCCGAGGAACATCTGGAAACGACCGACTCCACTGGAATCCAGAAATCTGTAACATTAATGAGGCTGATATCTAGGATTTGTGTGTGTGTGTCGGGGGGTGCCTGAGACTTGTGGTTGGGAACTGATGCAACAGAAGATATGATACATACGGGAATAACAACTTTGTGGATAAGCTTAATTAAAAAAATGGAAAAAGAAACACCTCAGCAAGGAAGATTCCTTTTTTCTTTCTCTCTTCCCTAGCTCAAAAGCTCAAGCCCTCCTCAATCGAAGCGACCGATCGATGTATGATGATAACCTTCTGGGCGTTTTAAGCATCTTACCCCCTCGCAGATATATTATCGATCCCCACCAATGCGCCGCACCGGAGATGTCATACCGTAAGCTTACCACAAGTTAGAAATATTGGTGTTCCACTTCAGCCACTCACTCACTCACTAACCAACTAACTACCGTAACTACAACACCGTGACTTACCGGTATACGAACAAGTACCGATATCACCATTCTCACTGCGTCAGAGGGACAAACATCGAACAACAGATTCTCTCAGACTCGCTTTGGCCAGCGATTCATATCTGGACTACCGATACCGGCACATGCGGTAACTAAATTGAATCGGATAACCCGATTACCGAAGTTCGTATTTGTTGCAACGCCATCGAAAGGGCCCCATTCTCTCTCTCTCTCTCTCTCTTTCTCTCTTTTTCAGCCTCAGTAAAATCTGTTACCAAGTTGTATTTTTAGTGAGCTTCGCGTGGTACAAGTAGAACCTTCCTTCCCTGTAAGTGAAACCTGGGAATGGTTTCCATTCCAACTTTATGACCTCGACCCGCTTGGCGGTATCATGGGTTGGTCCCGACATGGCCTACTGCATAATCGAACTTATGATACCTGCATAAAAAAAAGAGTGGTCTTGGCCGAATGGGTCATGGAGCTACCGTATTATCTCGAGTTATCCCTTGGTCGGATGACACGGTCAAACTTGTAGCCTGGTCCGTGCCATCTCTGTACAAGAACCTCATCACTCATGCCGCCTAATCTCAAGAAACGAGAACTTCTTCTCACCATTCATGAATTCAGCCTCCACGATCCAGCTATTTGTCCTTACATTTTTACTCCACTGGGGCATTGAGTCTGTTGGCAGGTAAGCATATTATTGCCTCAGAGATTAGAATAATTCTCACATAGAAAAGGTCTTCACAGCGAGAGCAGGCAGACAATTCAACATGCCAGCGAACCAAAAGCCGAACCGAAGACCATCCACTAAGGCTCGCGGAAGTATAACGGCAAAAAAAAAAGTTGGAGAGAATGCCGATGTGATATACGGCCCTGATCTACCATATACACCACTCCCTCGTACCCCCCATGAAGCCGAAGCGAGACTTCCAAGCAATATTGTAAGTAACAAAAACGATGATTTTATTTATATCAATCTTGTCTAACCAGCCAGTTTGCAGAGGCATTCTCCCAACAATGAATTGGCTTTAAAAATCTTTGAGCTTTTTTGGAGTGATGAGATCGTTGGCATATTGGTAGAGAATACCAATGACTATGCCGAAAAATTGCGTGCCGATCAAACCCTTCTTGCTCGGCCATGGAAACCTGTGTGTGCCAATGAAATAAGGGTTTTCTTCGGAATCTTAATTACGATGGGAACTTATCGATGCAAAACTCCAGCAGATATTTGGCACAGCCGTAAGCGGGGGGGGTACGGCGGGGTCCAACTATATGCTTCCGGGTGGTCCAAACCAATTTCAAAAGCCATGTCCAATAATAGATTTTTTCAAATCAAGCGCTATTTACACATTTCGCCACCAGCTCTTGATACTAGTGGAGATAAATGGTGGTACAAGTTGGAACCTATCAATAGTAAAATGCAAGAAGCATGTCAGAAATATTATCTGCCATCTTCGCATGTTACTGTGGATGAGATGATGATCCGCTTTGGTGGAAGAAGTAGGCATACAACTCGGATGCCTAACAAGCCTATTACGGAAGGTTATAAAGTTTTTGCTATTTGTGATCATGGATACACATTAAATTGGCGATTTCATTCCCCTTCTAGTGGCATTTCACACCTGTCTCCTTTTTATCAAAACGTAATTGGTATTTCCGCATCTACTGTTGCAATTGTTTATCAATTAGTTGAACAAACTCTTCCATATTGTACTCATGACTTCATTGTTTTTACTGATAATCTTTTTTCAACTCCTGATTTGTTTACTAAGTTGAGATTGATGGGGGTAGGAGCTTGTGGAACCTCACGAGTTCAAAAGGGCAGATATCCTAATTATTGTTTAAGCCTGGAACCCTTGCCATGGAATTCTGTTTTTGGTGGTCAGATTACTGGAACTAATGGCGCTGTCCTTGCAGCAGAATGGCAGGATAACAGTCAGGTTCATATGCTGACTACAGTCCATGGTTTGGAGGACCGGGTTGTGAGAAATAGAAAGCGCCCACGGTTAACAAGTACTAATGGACCTTTAATACGTCCTGTATTTGGTAACCAGCATACGATAGCTGCTCCTATTCCTCATATGATTGATGACTACAATCTCCATAAAGGAGGTGTTGATATTGCGGATCAATATCGTTGCTATTTTTTTACCCAATTAGTTGCGCGGCGCAATTGGCTTCCTTTTTTTTTTTTTGGATTCTTGATGTTTCTGTTGTGAATTCTTTTCTTATTTTCCGTTCAATAAGGGAGAACGAGAGTGATTCTCCAAGTCCTATACTACCTCACCGTTTCCTTCACAAAGACTTCCGGCTTTCCCTTGCAGGGCATATTTTCCGACTTTATACCAGCCAGAACCACTCTACGCGTCAGAGATGGTATTCAAGAAGGACGAATACCATTATCTACAGCAAGACTTATGGAGTGACAGCTCTTCCACCGGCTGTTCATGGACCTCCGGGCTGCGATACCTGGGTCAAAAGTGGAAAAAAAAAGGAATGTGCACGATGTCGTATGCGATTGCGGGCTGAGGGGCGAAAAGGCAAGCGAGCACCATTGTCCTCATTTTCTTGTTCTTATTGCCTTCATTGCTTGTATTTTAAGTGTTTTTTGGATTATCACTTGGAATCGGGGATTATAATCTGAGGGAAATTTTATAGTAAATCAATTCCTTTTCAAGTTACCATCACGATTTCTTGGCAGAACTTGGCATGAATTAGTGCGGCTACAAGTTTGACTGTATCATCCGTCCATGGGATACGGTTTTTCGCCAAGCGCCAAGATACACTAATGAATATGACAGGTGTATGTGCAACATGAAAATAACCCTAACCCTGACCCCGCTCGGAGCAGAACTTGAGAAGAAAACAGCGAAAACTCCTCCAAAACCCATTCCCACTGCCAGTATTTCGCTCTGCAACCAAAAAAAACCCGAAGTCCAAGTCCAGCCCATCTCTCCTTCAAATAAAAATAATAATAATCGAGTTTGACCGTATGGGTAATGCCGTAGACCCTGAGTAAGAGAGGAAGGTTAGGAAACTCTCTCGGGAATGTAGACAGGTGTAATTTGTATCGGTAAAGAAGAGATTTTATTACTTACAGGAAAGATTCCATTAAAAGTGAAGAAGGGTGCCACCGGGCGGAGGTGTAGGTTGTATTTCCATTGGTTGTGCTGAAGGGGTATTTTCATCGGCAGGATGAAAGTAGTTCTCACAAGTCCATACAAACTCTAAAGCATCGTGATGAACAGTCTCAAGAGGTAAGGAGCGATGAGATTCCAGAGGCTGAAAAGGAAGAGGAAGGGGCACATCTTCCATCCAGTTGCCGACATCAATATTCTCAAAGCCTTTGATGTGGATCTCTGAATCTCGGCTTCCATCAATTGGAAGTGTAACTCCAAGATCGCGAAAAGACTTTCTTATGAGTTCTGATTTTTGAGAGGTAAATGCAGCCCAAGCCTCTGCCACCACATGCGTAACCATAACTCTTTTATCACTGGTAGTCCATCTTTCTGGTACCAATAGATTAGAGTTTCTGCGGGAGTCCACATAGGCATCGGTAAACTCTCTTAAAAAGGATTTAAAAGGTTTATTTATTGCAGTATCGAGTGGTTGTAGTAGCCCGGTACAACCAGAAGGAATTAGTGAAGTCGTGATCCGAGAAGAGTGGAGCTTCTCGAGTACTGTTTCCGTTGTGTGAAATCCCGCAACGTCCATAAGAAGTAGACTATCATGAGTTGGTAGGTCATTTGGCTCGGTATACGGCAGCTGAGAGGTGGGTCCAGCAGTAGAGCTACTATGTGGATTCTGTAGTGCTGGAAGCAATTCGGTCTCGATAAACTTAAGAAAAAGCTTCTCATTATTGTATGCCGTATCATTGAACTCAACTGTAACTCCGCTATGCCAAAGATGCTCTTCCCTCCGTCGTATGTTATCACCACTTGTAGCATGAAAGATAAGCTTTGGTTTTATCTGTGCTATACCATCTGCAAAGATATAGAGAATAAGAGTAGCTTGTCTCTTATCCCAACCACTCCGCTCAGTCTTACCAGACACTGTTTTACTACCGGCCAGGTCATAGGTTTTACCATCCAAGTATTCGAAAGGTATTGGTGTTTCGTCAAGATTCAGTATATTTGAAAGACAGAAGCGACCAACATCTGATATGAGATTTGCTCGCTCATAGTGATTTCTTGGCTGTGAATTGCGTTGATTAAACTGTAACCAATTAATGACTAAACGTTCATACTTGTCCGGAAGGCGTGATGAGACTTTTGTTAAGACCCGACATGAAATACCCTACCGCTTGAGGAATCCATTAAACCATCCCAAAGAAAAAACAAACATATTTGGTGCTCCACCATAATGTTTGGTATAGAGTTCCTTTGCTCTTACTCGAAACCATCCTCGTCGGATTAATCGTCCTCTTTTCCTCTCTTCTAAAAAGACCTTAAATAGCTCAGCTTCCATTTCTGGCCACCTGCATATCCATCGTCTTGCTTGCTGCCGACCACTTGGACCTTTCTGATTTACGATCTCATTTCTGGATCCCCACCATTGCTGAATTGTAGTTTCGGGCACTTTCCAGAATTCTGAGGCTTCCTTCTGGGTAGGAGGACGATAGTGATTTCCATCCAAAGTTGTTGGTACCCAATGGTGTAGCAGGAAAAGTAACACTTCTATTTTTCTTGCTTTGCTATAGGTCTGCCGTATTTTCTTAATCGGTCCACGGTGCCTGTATATCCTTGTATCAAGGGATTTTGGCTTCGGTCCTGGTCGCAACCTCTCCCTGGGGCCTCGTACTACTCTAGGCCTGGCCAAGCCCACCTCTGATGGCTGAATATTAAGCTCGATTGGCCTTAGTGGGCGACGCTGTAGCTGCATAGCAGCAACTGAAGGAGTCAAGCAAAAGCATAATAGAAGAAATATAAATAGCGTAAGAAAATTGATTGGAACGGGCATTGTGGCTGCAGAGGTGCATATAACTGCTTAGTGTCTATAGCCTCTATCGGTAGTATTTTGATCGTTTTAAGGAGGTGAGGTTGACCTGTTAGATTACTTTGGGTAAGATGTGATGTCTTGGCTATCTACATTAGGTATAGCTCTTACGCCATTCACACGCAATGTGCTTGGCGAAAAACCATATAACTCGAGATAATACGGTATGGTTGAGAGCCCATTCCTTTTCCCCCTCCAGATGCCTCGTGCCCCATCCGGCACAAGAGTGAAGAGATGAAAAGAAAAGAAAATAAAAAGGAAGAAGGCGGGTGTTGTCTCAAATAATTTCTGCCTGCCTTGCCTTGGTCCTGCACGATAAACATGTTTTGGAAATCGCGCAGCAAAGGTTTTTTTCTTTCTTTTCTTTTCTTTCTTTTCTTTCGTTTTCCCATGTTTTTAATTTTCCGAATCAGCTGGACTTGTGCATACGATATGCACGGTGTGCCGTACCTAACCGCCACTGTAAACCTTTCTCGCTTTTCAGTTCTGATCGATGGAGAGTTAGATATTGGGCCCCGTTTGTGGTTTGATCTCTTCTCTTGTCGGCGGTGGACTGCGCAATACCGGGGCTGAAAGTAGTAATTAGTTGTTGCCACCCTCTTTGAGAGGATGGAAGGAGGGACCTAAACGTCCTGTTGTGGAACCCGGGTCATTCGTTATTATTCGGCGACCCGCAGGATCCGAACTGAACGTGAATAGAGGCCTCGTTGCGGACGGGCAGATGGATAGCAGCTCCTGTAGCTGATGAGAATGAGGGGGTCCGCTAAACTCACAAAGTTGTTGCCCTCGTGCAATTGAGCGGATGCGACCAAGTCCGTAATAGGTGGGAAAACATAAGCATAGACGGGTCCATGTCACCAGGAACTTCTAGCCATCTGAGCTAGCTATATCTTTTGAGACTGGTTTGTCCACCTTACCTCCCTCACCGGCGGGCCCAAGATCTGGAAAAAGAGAGGTGGACCCCCCCCCAGCAAACCCCCTTCAAACGCCACGAGTGATGTTTCAGTGAGCCTCCCACTCACCACCACCGCCACCGAGAACCACCTAAACTATCTGTTAGAAATGGTCATGCAGCTATCAGACGGGAGAAGAGAGAAGATTGATTGTGTATTAAGATTGTTCAGAATGAGAATTGAAAGAAAAAGCGATTGAAGAGAAAAGAAAGTATGATATGATAAAGTAGTACAGAAACAAGGGAAAGAAGGCAATCAGCCTTTCATCTTCGCATCTATGCTAGTCAGGTGTTTTTGGGGTGTGTACGTAATCTGTCATATAGATACATCATTCCTGTTTATGAGTAGTGCCGCCTAGTCCAAACCTCCTGTGTGTGTAGTAGACCTCCAGTCCCAGGTCCAGACTTTTCTTATCCTGGTTCCGTATTTTATCTAGCACTTTTCTAACAATATCTCTTACCCTTTACCACCTCGTTAGGGTTTCAACTGCGCACAAGTCGTGATCGGCATGGCTTCTCTTCCCCCCCCTCTTTTCCAGGTTTTGAACAAAAGACCTGGTTTCAGCATCCATCACTGGGCTCCCTCTCTGAGAGCTCTTTGAGAAATTACTATTGGTTGGAGTGTAATGCTGGCAACTAGTACTTGTGCTTGAGGGCGGAACTGCGCGAGTGTCGTTACAAATATTGCGCACGAATATGTTTATACTCGTGTAATGATAATATCATAACCTGACCTGGGAACACGACCACTTGGACTTGGCGAGAGGGAGATCATTTATGCTATGCTGGGTGGGTGCGCGAAGATCTTGTGGTACAAGTACGGTACTCGACCATGATACGTTGTTATCATAATAGGTGCGATTGCGTTAAGGTTGTTAAGCTAGGTGCTTATGCCGGGAAAGTGATTCTTGTCTGGGCCGGTGTGGGGTCGGAGAAAAGTACTTTCTGGGCACTCTAGCTCCTATATCCTACCCATCACTCGGCTCTGTTCTCGAAGGTTGAGGTAGTGCATGCTACTATATCATAGATCGTGTCAGTGGTCACAATCGCGCAACACCTATCATAATAATATTATGGCACCTGCAACAACTGCCAATATACACTTGTTAACCACTCTATCCCCTACAAATCTTGGGTATGATAAGTTGGACAAAAAAAGAGACAGAATTTTCCAACAAAGGGGGAATTGCTGCTCCGTGCCGGTTGCTTATCTTACCAAAGATTTTAAAAACTTTATACCAATCAGCACTCAAATTCATCTGGCGCCCAATCAACGATTCCCCGAGCTTCTCATGTCCGTTTTTTCTTCTTCTTTCCGTTATCCATTTGCCATGGTTATTCCGGTCAACTTTTGCGTTTCAAAAAGGGCCCAAAAATGGAATACATTTCTCCCACGAATTGTCCAAAGGTCTCCTCCGCCTCCATCCTTCTCTCTCCCTTCCAGGAAGCGGAGTCCTTTTGGTTGTGCGCAGGAGAAAGAAAAAAAAGAAAATATCATATCTTCACTTTTATAACCAACTATATTCAAGAGTTACAGGTTTATTGTCCAGTGCCACTTTCCCTTCCACCACCATCACGATGAAATCACATCGCTTCCTCAGTTATCGCAGCCCCCACCACCCCACCTCACATCCCGATTCCAAACATGGGGGTCGTGTCAGGGGCCAATATCGTACTGGACTTCAGGATTGCATGTCAGACTGTATCTCGCCATGTCATAATCCAATTGTTTCGACGGACACGACAAACACCTAGCCTTATCCATCCGACTATCTAATCTTCTCGATTCAGTCCAGCACTATGGTACGCAATTCCGTCCTATGGGAAAGTGTCCCACTTACCCACCCACTTTCTCTATCCTTCCACTCAGGACACGTAAAGAGGTGGATGGAAAATGGGGAACTCTGGTATCACGACCGACCATACTAGTACTCCTCCACTCCATCCACCCGGTAAGACCTAGCGCTTTTCATTACTTCACATGGGTGCCGGGCGGCGCTTCTGAAACGTGGCAGGTACAGTACAGGTGTCGGGGGAGATGTTCTCCCGTACGGTGCAAGGCTGGGATTATTCTGTGGGCTGGTCAGAATTAGCTGTTTACCAACTTTCCGGGTACTGCTTGTACTCGTATGAGTGTATAATACCCGGGTATAGTCACAAAGGGCGGGAAAAAAAGGATCGGCAAGATCCTATGGGGTAGTGAGCAGCTGGTCAATATCGGTGGGGAAAAAAACAAGGCCTGGTTGACATGACCAGCCGGGACTGGATACCGGGTGAACCATCTTGCATACAGGAGGGGGATGCTTGGGTGAGTGTGAGTGTACGAATCACGAAATTTGGCTCAGTACAGAGATTGCTTTGCGAGCCCAAGTATACCTTCAGAACCCCCAATTCTCATCTCCGGAGCAAGAAAGTAAGCAGCAATGCAAACCGCTCCCGGTTTCCAACTTTCCACAATGGGCTGTGTTTCCTTTCATGGTGTTTTTATCGATCGATCAACATAATCCCTGCTTCGCCACCCACGAAGTTTTCCGCCCTTTTTCGACCAATGCCCGAGTACTGCACATATATCCTTGCCATGACTTGCAGTCATTCGCCCAATTTGAAACGCGGGGGAGGGAGGGAGGGAGAGAGGGGAAGAGCGACTGCCACGAGGTTTGATCGACGGAAAGGTGCGCTTTCTGCATCGTAGGTCGGTCGATCAGAGGTAAGGCGGGGGGGGAGTAGAGTCAGATAAGTGATAGGAGGAGGAGGAATATCCGGCCGGTTCGACAAGGTTAACTGGCCAGTCAGTCAGTTATCTAGCTGAATACGGGAATATGGCCAATGGTAACGGTACTTGTATCTGGAAAATGGGGTTTATCTAAAAATACGGCCGTTGTTATCGACCAATCCTACCAGCTCAAGGGAGAAAAAAACAAAGAAAGAAAGAAAGAAACCATGTCACATTTTCGGATACTTTATGCTAGATTCGGGTACAGTGCTAGAGTTACTCGTGCGGGTACAAGGGCCATGCATAAAAAAAGTGGTACTGTACGAAGTAGGCTGCCGATACTGATTTTGGCATGATACACTGTAACCAGTTCATCTGAAAACACAAGCCATCAATTGTCCCAACGAGAGCCTGAGAGTGTTTTTTCCTTTCCTTTCTTTTTTTTGTTCTTCTCGATAGATGTATCGAATTGGAGACCTGGCCAACCTGACCCATCAATTTAGTATATATTTGCCCAGAGCTTACTAAGACAAGAGGAGGTAGAGATCCTCCCTGGACCACGTTTCTCGAGTATACAGCTGCTCGTGCAGAAAGCCAATTATCGTATACTCGATCCTTGCGACCCATTGAGAACTGTACTCGAGAGTAGTACCAGGCTGCATGTCGGATAGGCAGCGAATCGGTGCCCCTAGCCAGATTTTCTGGTCATGGAATATTGTTTGTTTGTTTGTTAAACTTGATATTGTGTATTTATAAAATCCCAAAGGCTGCGTTGGGGTAGAATCGACCCGGTGAAAAAAACCCCCCGATTATTGGTGTTGGGTATTCAGCTCCTTTCTTCCTCCCCGGCACCCCCCTTGCTATACGAAGTATGCATATCATGCCATAATATTGGAAGGTACCGAGCGATGAAGGGTTCAAACCCACCCACCTTACCTACCCATACTCATATTTGAAAGGGCGTTCGTGAGCACAACTTACCATTGCACATATATCTTCATTGCCTAGATCCATGTGTTATACACAATAAGTGGTCGTATTCACAAACGTCACTTCAAATATTGGGTATGGGAGCATATTCCACCAAACCAAACCAAAACCAACCCCCCCCTTTCCTTTCCTTTCCTTTCTTGTCCACGCGTTATCCACTCCCTTCGATAGGAGGTCACAACAATCACAGGATTAGAAATGGTATAGTACCCTACAAATCATTCAACGAAAAAAAAAATTCTCCCTGAAATGAGATATCTCCCCTTTGCCCGTGGAAGGGAGTGGGGGGGGGGGGGGCACCACACAGACCCCAATCGAGAAATACCTACCTGCCTACCCCGCCCCACATCGTATCATGGTTAATCTCGGTCAAGAGGAAACCCCGCTTTTCCGGGTGAACGTGGCTAGATATGTCTATTCGAAACTCTAACCTTTTTTCCTCCAATGGTGTGAGTAATGGCTTGCGTGTCATGTTCTGACATATTCACCGCCAACCACCACAGCTACCGCTACCGCCGGCAGGGGGAGGGGGGAGGGGGGTTATGCTATAACGCTCACTCAAGTGAGGTGTATTTTCGGTCAGTGGATCGAACCTTGGTGGGGTCGAAAGATCCCTATTGTAGGAGTTTCTTGTCCCGTTCAAGGGCTTTTGGCGAGACTGGGGGTCAAGGTTTTCCCAGCGGTCATGGATGTGTATGAGTAAAGGTAGGAAGGAGTGTGGATGCACTTGGGGGCAAGTCCTCCTAACCTTATGCGGAGGGTTTTCGTGGCAAGTTGTGTGAAAGCGCATCTCTATCACTTGTATAGTGATGCTTGCATGGTATAGTACTACCCCTCGAATAATAACTTTCATAGGAAGCTTACAATGGTGTATACGAATAGACGCTAAAGACCAATATCCCCTTCCCCCTCACCCCAAAACGCCCCGGACCCTCTCTCTGGACACCCTTTCCTACAAGGGAAAAAACGATCCCGATGACCGAGTGATTATCCATGCTGTACAAACTAATGTACCATCAACCCCTTTCCCTTCCTCACATCTATTACGATCGTGCAACAACAGTCCTTCCCAAAGCAGGTCAACTCCAAATGACTCAATATTGCTCTTTGTCCTCCATCCCTCTTCCCCCCCCCCTTGCTCAAAAGGCCAAGGGGGCTTTACTGGACGGACATGAACCCACTCCCATTATCATATCATACTTGCGCGTACGGAACTCCCCGAACCCCCCACGTCCGCCTCCACAAGGTCCCTTCGCTATGGATTCAACCCAAAAGAAAGAACTCCGTAACTTCGGAAGCACTACTAGTAAATTCCCTGACGTTTTTTGCGGGCACAACTGGGTTCCGCATATACTCTTATTCCAGATAGGTCCAACGGTATCAGCATAAAATTGAAAAAAAAAAAACAAGTTACCCAAGTACAGCACTCGCATAGTTCCCCTCCCCGAACCACTCTCAACCGAAAACAATATCACGCCTCAAAAAGGTACTCATATTCGGATCCGATGCATAGCATTCATACTTGCTCGGCTGCATATGCGGAACCCCAGCAGCGTTCACAAACGTCAGAGAATTACGAGTGTCATAGCCGACCTTCCACGTCCACAACCGGCCGGCCTGCCGGCTAAGGGGGGGGGGAATAGGAAGGCCGAAGCGCAAAAAATTCTAGCCAGCGCAAACGAAAACTGGACGATAGTGCCGGGCCGGGCGGTGCGGGGGCGAGGTATATCTCGTTATTGGCCCTCGCTCGGATAACGCAACAAGTTTTTTTATTTCTATTTTTTATATCTTTCTCTACTATGACAATCCCCCTGTTTCCGGGTACTCCACTCGAGTGACTTCTGGTCTGGGACAGGTACAGTAAGTAAGGAGGCGCGAGGTGCATTTATTCTCCCATGCAGTCGGTACGCTACGTCGCGCCCGGCTCGCCCTATCGAACGCCAACTAGCTACTCGTAAACGAATGTACAGTAATAAGCACTTACCGGTGTTATACACCGAATTATGATATAAGCGTTCGCTAGAGAGTGTGGGGAAAAGGAGAAGGGCCACCTTCGACAAAAGAATTTTTGATTGCTGATCATATCTTTGGCGGTTTATCCACGCATGCATAACACGAGGCGGGGACACACGGGGAAAGGAGCACATTGCCAGCAACTCATCTCGACTCCCCAGTTAGATCGCGGTATCGGGATCGGTGCAAGTACCTACCGTACCACGGTAACTTAAGAATCTACGATAGACCGACCACTCGCCCTGGGCCGGGCACTATAGAAACCTCACACAACGGCTTGGTGACCTCACGGGGTAACATTGTCGCTTGGAGGAATATCGCATTAGTTATCCCGAGCGCGCCCTAGCGGATAGCAGGTTTACCGTCCGTTGTTGCTCGGGGTATTTGTATGGTATGGTGAGAATCGAACTCCTGGATATTCGCTCGTAATGATGGAGATTCGTGGCTTGGTGGCGCTTTTGGAGGGGAGGGGGAGAGAGAGGTTGTGGTTGGCGCTTATACCGGGAGTTTAGCGGCGTAGGCGCGTTAGTAATGCTGTGGTGGGAGAGGGGTGGGGGAGGAGTTTGAGTGATTGGCTGGGCTGCGTTTGTGGTGCTACCATAGGCTGATACTGCACTGCGAGTTTTCTATAAATGGAGAACGGAGGATTGAGAAGTAAGAATCTTGCATTGAATTGTCATATTTAACTCTTTTTCGGGTAGATTGAAAGACAGTAGGTAAGCTACACTGGTATGATAGGCGATAGGTTGATAATACTCCAAGGATCCTGCATTGTGTTCTACTGGCAATAGCGAGTCAAAAACGGCCAAAAAGTCAAAAATCTTTTAAAATCAAAGTCATTCAAAATTGCCCCATTAACGCTACAATTTCTCGTTCTCTTATTCGCGCCTCTTCCTCTCCCCTCATGACATCAATAATAGTGAAGAAGAAGAAATANCTTCCGAAAACAAAAACAAGGATATCACTGCACGATTCAAAACTCGCCGCTAGGTAACTCAAGTTAGTCCAGCCAAAACATGACAAACAAAGAAACACGACGCTGCCTCCCAGTGGGTAGGTAATATCAAATCCATCCATCTAATCGTACAACAACAATTTTTTTCTCTTCCCCATTAGAATTATTGATAACCAATGCTCTCTTCACTGCTGAACCAATCCCACAAATTGCTCCTTGCTGATGCTGACATTGAATATCTCCGGGATTGCAGTGGTGAGCGAATGCGGATGGCGGCCATGTCCCTTCCTTTCCTTCATGTTCCGATACTGAAAAAAGGGAGTTAGTCCTTGCTCACAAAATATCACGGGGAGTGGGAAAAAAAGAAAGCCAACGTACCTGGAACGCAAAGTTCACAGCAAGCGCAACGGCGAGGGCAATGCAAACCACAACCGGCCCCAGAACATTATCAAAGTCCTTCCCACTTCTTTCTCTAATAAGCCTCGATCTCCACATATACATGGTATAACCCCAGCCAGCAGCAAAGATCGCGATGGCGGTGTAAACAACTGCGAGCCATTGAGCAATATAGTTGTGTTTCCCAGCGGCATTGTAAAGACCCAAACTCAAAGAAGCCAGAAGCACAGAAACGTGTTGCCACTTCAAGAACGTGCGTTGGTTAGCAAGCCATACCTTTGCCTCGACCTGCACAGGGCCAGAGTGCATGATTAGGATGCCGGGCTTCTGCACACCAGGCGGCAGTTTGACAGGTATACTCGGTTTCCGATGAGCGCGGCCATACCGAGACGTCGAGAAGGTCGGGAAAAGGTTTCGAAGCCCGGGGGTTGTTGCAACACTATGCGAAACTTCCGCGAGATCTTCCGCGTCACTATCATCATCTTCAGAGTCCTTGTCGTTGTCAGACGATTGCTCGTCAGATCCGCTCGCCTTCTTTGCGCCCTCGCCCTGGGGGGCGGCCGGGAATCCCCGCTCGGGGATCGGGGGTGTAACCCCATACCTGTTTGGAGTGGTGGCGAACGGGGCAGACCTCCCACCGAAATCCCTAGAACCTGGCCTGAAACTTCCTACAATAGTTTCATCCTCAATTTGCTTCTTGACCTTCTGTTGCTCAACTTCCCAGGCCTGTTTAGGGTCCTGCCGGATGTCCTTCGTGCCTAATTCACCCAGCCAGAAGGGGAAACTACTGACGTAGTCGTCGAAAAGCACAGAGATACCATGAACAAACTTACTGAACCTAGGGGCTTCCTTGACCAGGTGAGAATTCATCAAATCGTTAACCCACTCCTTGCTCCTTCCGTGAAGCCCAGATTCAAGCACCTTGATTTCCAAAAGCGCGTATGGGAACCTCGAGATCTCGCCCTTTCTCAGGGTAGAGAATGGATACTCCATTTCAGCATCGTCAATATCCCTCCTGTGCCATTCCTCTGGATCCCTACACGGCCTGTCTTCGTCTAAACAATCATCCCTAATCAATGCAAGGTCTGTGTCTAGCGAAACCCTAACCCTGTCGTCGCCCGGAATCTGAAATGCTGTGCGTGTGTATACCGCTCTCAGCATTGGCTCCAATTTCTTCTCCTTAATGAAATCTTGCAACGACTGTACCAAAGCTTCGTACTTGTTCACATCCTCGCCGTTCTTGAGAGGGCGATCCTTCATCTTCTGAACGGTTTTCTCCATAGCGTAATTCCCATTGATGAAGTCCATCACATATTTCTCTTTCAAAGTGATTCGTTCTTCGACGGCACCTTCGGAGTCGGAGTCACGCATAGTCTTACGCTCAAGCAGGATGTCAGGCTTGTCTGAAAGGCGCCCGTACCACCGCAAGCGCAAGGACGCGGCCTCAGGGGCTTTGGAAAGCTTGTCATGATACAAGGAGAATTGAGGATTATCAAAATAGACGGAGTTGATAGTAGGATCACGGCGACTGGCATCAACTTCTTTAGAGGGTTGAGGGTTATAGATTAAGACAGGAAGGCGACGAAGAATGAACGTTTTCACTTCTAGAATATTGTCGGGATGAATCCAGACTATGTGGGGGTCGGACATGTTTAGTAAATTGGGAAATTGGCTCTGATGGAAGGAGAAACAAACATTTGTGCGATATATACTTTCGACTGCCTTGGGGTTGAGGACCAGAGCCGACAGATGAAGTCCGGGTCTGACCATGATCATTGGCGTCTCTATCGATGTTCTCACGCACGAAGGCATACATGGCCGACAGTCTAAACCAATATAAGTAACGTTCTTTAAAGCGGCCCAAATCCCTTCTCACGACAGCCAACAAGTCCAAGGAAATTATTGACCTACCTGTACAACAGCGGACTGTAGTCTTCCCTGTTGAACTCCAACGCACTCAACCTCACCTGCAGCAACGGGCGAACCTTATAATCCCCATTTGTTCCACCCCTTCCCTTTCCCTTTCCCTTATCTTTGGCAGCGGATCCTCCTCGGGACCTCCGATCATGCTTCTTCGCAGCCTTCAAGAACCCGGTAAAGTTTACACGCGAGAATTTCTCAAGCTCATTAATATCGGATGTGATGCCATCAAGATCTTCCAAAACCTGCGTCAGCGTCTTCTGCCTCTCCTCACCACCAATATGTTCCCTGGCGGGGTTGAGAGAAGACGCGGGGCCCCTAGCCGGCGTGGCAGCAACAAGTTGCTCGAGTCGAGCCTCGCATTTTGCCGCCCGGGACTTGAGTTGCTCGTTCATCCCACGTTGGAAATTGTTCACCTTCTCGAGCTGGATGTTGACGAGCTCATGCACGAATTCCGACTCGTCGTTCTCTGTCCACCCCTCCATCTGCTCCGCTCTCGAGGCTGGAGTCCGCTCGGAATCCGAATCGTCCCCTTCGCGGAGGAGTTTCTTGATCTTCGCATAGTCGATATAATGCTCACGCCACGGGGGGTGAATCGACGCTTGAAGGGTTTTTCCGAATTGCATGGTGGATTTTTTATCTCTGGTATAGTGTGTGAAAATTGAGCGATTTTTTATTCCTTCCCTTCTCTATCTCTTCACGAACGGCAAAAAGGCGAGAGGGCGAGAGCACATAGGGAGAGGAAAGACAATCGTAAAACAATTGAGGGGGTTGTACCAGTTTTTTTCTTTCCTAGGGAATGAGCTGTCGACGGAATGGAGGGAAAGAAGCAGGAATCACGCAGGCAAGCAAAATCCTCCCAGCAAGCCAGCAAGTAAGTTGTGAAGGCGAGGGGGTTGGGAGAAGATGTTGGGGGTGGCGGTTAATAACCAATCGGGTGGGGACGGCTGGGCAAAAACTCTGATAATCCTTGGCGTGCGCCTTCGATTTATGGTGGGGGAAACTTTACAGAGAAGCACTGACGACGTTCATTTTGCTTTGTATTACATACTCATCATTATCCCAATGTGGTTAGTTTTAAATTAATTCTGCATTCTTGGCTAAATTAACTTGCTTTTCGGTAACTCTATCAGCGGAAAACGGGCAGTGACATTCTGGTCCCAGTACATCTACCCGAGCAACTTTAAACTCCCATAGCTCACCCAAAAGTTGATACTTTTAAAGTGTCTTTCTATTTGGTGATATTGTCTATCAAAGAGTACGAGTAGAGAGAAAACTAGGAATGAAAATTGTTGTTGAGGAGGCTTGGGCAATTTGAGGTTAGACATTATTTGGTCGGAAGTGATCCGGTTAAAGAATTCCCCCACCATAATCCGCCGGCCAATCGTTTTGTCAAGTTATTACGCACACGCATGTGCAATTTGAGAACACCCATTCGGAAGGTGGCAGGTGGGGGAGGGTTTAGGGTTCCTTCTTTTTTTCCTAGCGGCTCGTAAAAGAGTTGTCTTGGCAGAAAAGTTTTCTTTCTCTCCAAAGATAACTTCAAAACCTTTACACTCATTCATCTCTCTCGACGACACAACATACAACAACGAAAGCACCAGCTATAGAGAACTAATTGATCAGAAGGTATTTATAACCCCCCCCTCCATTTTATTCCTTCTCTTTACGCAAAAAAAACAAACAAATCCAGCACCAAAACCCCCCCAGTATGATATGATGACCATCAGGCATTTGGCTTTAGTTCGTTTGCTAGCGTTCTCGCTGGCACTCGACAATGATGAAAAACAACCGCTACCTTAATAAAACTTCGTCTGATCATCTTCCCCTCTACCCACACTTCTTCGCGTTATCATTATTCAATTGTGTTTACGGTTGACACATCTGGATGCTAATCCCGAGAAGTTGAACAGGCTCCTCCCCCCTTTGTTCTCAAGGTTCAAAACCCAAACACGTTCTCATTCAGCAATCCGTTCTCGTGACCGGGTTTTGACGAAAATTAGACATCGTTCGAGGACAGACAACCCCCCGCCCCAATGTTGCCGAAAACCGAGACCTCAACATCACTTTGTACTCAACCCCCCTAGATGCCTGTATAAGTGGATATAAATAAATGGCAATAAAATTCAATTACCATTTGCGATTGTGTTGTGTCCTAGCGTAGTGCGAAAGTGACTTATGTCCTCTAATCACATAGGGGTTTCATATCACTACTCCATGATGGTGTCCGGCTTCGATTCGGCCGCGCGAGTACGGCACCCGACAATTTCATATGCCTCCGGAATGAAGGGAAGACCAAATAAATAAGAGATTCAATTACAGTATAATTGATAGCTTCATTGCATCAGACTCTGCGGAACTGCTGTATCTTGGGTCTATATCTGTTCTTATATTATGCGATACACACGGACGACCATCCGTATAAAAAGGTCCCAAACATAAATACATGCATACTAGCACGCTCCTTGATAGCTCAAGGGAGTTGAAAACAATTTGCTCCATTTGTAGTCGGTCTTGCACCTGTGGCCCAATAACCCCAAACCCGGACGGTGCATCATAGAGCTCTTACAGAAAACCTTCCCCTGTATTCCTCGCCGAGTCGGGCATTTTCAGGCTAGATTCCTGCCCTTTTTCGTTCCTACTTTCTTCTCCCCATTCCACATGGTATTCCAGGTAAGCTTCACTATTAGAAGGCAGAAGAAAGGGGCGCAAACAGATCTAGATAGACCTTCCATCACACAACGTTCGTTAAATTTGCCCTTTCATTATACATTGCTGTGCCCCCAAATAAAATTCTCCCATCACACTATACGCTACATTCCAGCCCAAAATTCGTTCTATTATTAAGTGGGGGAATGCAACAATACAAGAGTACACGTAGTAAAAAAGGTGAGGCTTGTCCGAGAAAACCTCCAACTTTAGTCCCCGAAACGCCAGAAAAAAGTAGGGGGGAGGCCAAAAGAAGTGAATGAACTTCATAATATTATACCCCAGACCAGGCGGCATAAACTCCACACATCTACCCAGCACTCTCACCACTCCGGGGGGCCGAATGAGAGGAGAGCGGGAACGGTCGTAACTTTGCATAAGGGACGCATTGCCAGGTTCGAAGATCTCAAGAGAGGCCCCGTCTCTGGGACCCTACTGCATAGTATCCCGGAGCCAATTTTAAGACACCCAGAGTGGTATTAGGCTGCGATTATCTGGTCAATCGGGGCCAACATCTTCCCGTTCAAATCGCAGCTCTCGCCACTCCATCGTTGCCCATTCCTAGTAGCCCACGAGAGTCGAGCTTGGCCACTATTGTCTGGCATATATGGGTCGACGTCCCAACAGTAGCTTCGCCACTCCATCACGTCCATTCCCAGCAGCTTGCGGGAGCGGTGCCTGGCGGCTTTTGTTTTTCCCAGAACATCAGATTCGGTATACATCTGTTGCAAGAGAAATCAATTCTGCTACTAATCCACACCAATACCTCTTAGCCCACATGAGCAACGTCAGACCAGTACCATCTCTTGGGCTCACATCCCATCGATTCAACCTTATCAAATCGATAGCAGCTTCAGCAATGCCAAAATATGAAATACAGTTTAGCGCAGAAAAATGGTTTGCGAGAATTGGCGTGGCTACTAAGAAACCAGTTGTTGATTGACTCCCAAAGCAACTTGGCAGATATGCGATTATCTTATTGCCCAAGAAGCTCGAGCATAAGATTTCCCGAGCGATCTGAGAGCTCCATTCACATATGGGTTCCCCAATATAAAAGAGGAATATCCCAAGAAGGGTGTGTGCCTCGGGGGTTCACAAGAGGGGCTGGCGAAAGACACTTAATGGTCTAGAATCTGAGATAGGTCAAACAGTTTTTTTCCGCTATTCTCGAGTGAGCTCCATCAAAAAAGCCGGCATGGCCTGGGAGATACTCTTTGAAGGTGAAATGGGCCAATATAATAGTCGAGGACCCTTTATCGGCAGCGACAAGTCCTTAGCAACAGCCTAACATTGTCCGGATTAGAGGCACACTGTAGGCATTAATGCCCTTTGATCTTATCCCAACCTCTAGGGCGTGGGTGACGTATCTCACCCACGTTCAACGGGGGGGCTCTGAATGTGAAGTCCATACCAGAGTGGCGATCCCCAGTCTTGCCATACCCTCTTCCTGTGTACCCATCCGTCCTGTAGTTGCATCGTATGCACCCTCCAAGCCCAATTCATTTGTCATCCTGTTAAGCTTCTCACGCGCCCCATAAATTGCCGTTTCCTGTGGGGGCACCTTGATGTTTATAGATACCAGCAGGAACCTAGACACAGACCTGTCAGCTCATAACTTTAGATATCTTTGCCAGGACCCGTGCTCCCCACTTACATTTCCGAAGCCACCTCGGCGAAATTCTTTCTGATGTCCGGAGTACCTGGGGGACTGTTGTAGAATTTGTCTCAGTGAATCAAGGCGCTTTGCTGCTCCGCCACGCATCCGTCTAGAGCACCAATGAGTATAAAGGTGCGCTATGAGTAGGAGATATCCCGTAACGCCTCTTACAACCCCGTCGACATAGGCTAACTACTCGGCAATTTAAAAAGTCTCCGAACACTTTTTACCAAGACAGGTACAAATATATATAACACGTCCGGAGACTTTTTAAATGGCCAAGTAGTTGTAGCCAGGACTAATCCTTCTAGGACTTTTATTTCAGCGCAATCTTAAGCTTTACCTCAGCCGCTCCTTATTTCAACATGCTAGGGCCTGGACGGTTCATGCCAGTTTATGCGGTACTGTACTTGACTACCAATCCCCTACGGTAGCTGGATGGTCTGGCAACCAAGACAAATCCCTAGAATGGATTATACTAGCTTTTGCAGTAACAGTAATAATCGATCTTAATCACTATCAAGTTTCCTCCCCTCCATGGGCCATGGATTCCCGCGTTCTCATTCCACTGAAATTCCGGAATCGAAACGCAGCCTACGCGATTTTTCCGGCTTAATACGGAAAGACCGGCTGGGTCGACCTGTGCTTTGTGTACCGGTACTTGTTCCGTTTCTTCATTGGACAGCCCTGGTGCTGCCCATTGATGCAATTATCCGGCATCAGTTCGTTACCGTAGACCACCGGCGAGGACAGGGTGCTGTCTGCCATACACCTTAACCCTGGGTGGGATTCTCAATTTCGGTTTCCTACGGTATTTGACTTACGGATGGGCTTCGGATTATGAATCGGAATAGTCTTCCTTTATGCCTACCGCTATCCACCAACAAAGCACACCTGAAAGGCTCGTGTGGGGTGGGCATGGGAGAACAAGCATCTCTAACCCGGCGGGAAACACAAAACAAGGCTCTCTGCGGGGTCTGGGGATGAATGTTATTACTATCGTGCTTTTGGCGCACCGTCAGCTACAAGATTTAATATGGGGACAAAAAAAAATTCCAACTCCCTGAGATCTTGAGGAGTCCGTTTTAGTACCATAGCCGGGTACTCATACAGTGCTGCACCGGCACTGTAGATTCAACTTTGTGCTATTCTCGCCCCCGCCCTAATTTACGGCCCCGCCCGTCCGACCGGATGAATGAGAACCTTCTGCCCTTACAATTCCGGGGGTTCCACTTGGAGCGCACCATTGCAAGAAGTGTTGTTGCTGCGGCACGCTACGGCTGGGCCTCCAGCAGAATCGGAGGCAGCTTGCCGTGGGATTGAAGGAAATTAAAGGTAGCGACTATTGCTCCGGGTTTGTTGCGTGAGTCGAGTCCACTTAGCAGTTTATGATAACGGGCAAAGTCAGGATAATCTCAACAGATACTGTAAAGCCTCCATAAGCCTTGAACGGCCTCAACCACCGCATAGATTACGATATCCTACCCCACTATCAAAAAAAAAAAAAGGTTAAACGAACTAACCCAATTTGTCCAAAAAGAGGAAAGGGCACCGCAGCATCATAATATTATTGAAATGGAATCAGAAAAACAAATCATATCATACATACACTAGAAGGAAAGCGACAAAGAAAAAGCACCATGGGATACCGTACCGGTTTCCGACGCCGCCCCTCACTCTAGTAAAAGAATAATTACTCGTACACAAACTCCCCAGAGGAAACCCCACAGACGCTAGAACCACCCACGGTTCACCCCCAAAAATGCGCAAAAGTGACTTTTCTTTTCTTTTCTTTTGTTTACCCTTGGATTTCGTGATCCTGCCTCTTTTTATTCAGGTAGCTTCACAATAGCCGCCGGTATCACCGACGAGTCTGTCCAACGTCACGCTTGCTGCGCATTCTCGTGCCTCGTTTGCGCCCCCGAAATCTACGCCTGACATGGAGATATAGTCTCGACCGCCCACCCGGACCTGACGCGAGTACATTCTCGGCGAAGGATGGAAGATTATGTAGACCGGAGGGGATAAATTCCATTGTTTGCGATAGCGCTTTGTCAAGTTGGAGGGCCAGCTCTCGAGAGGTATAGATGCCAATAGGTGTTCATAAAGGACAAACCTGCGAGCTTTTGTTGACCTTTTGTCTCGATAGAGGGTTTTCCGAAGACTCGGCAATTCATTATGCGGCTGGCTAGTCGCATTTATGTCATCAACATTTTGATGGGAGTTATCATAAGGGGGCCAAAGCTGTAGAGTGTAAGATGTTAGGGCTGGTGGGACCGAAGGAGGGGGACTCTAATAGGAAAAAACGCTTCCCTTGGAAAGTTAGTTATATACGGCTAAGTATGATAACCCGTTTGTGGGGTGGCTGGATATAAGCAGCGTTGAGGGACCTCTACGAAAGGCATAATCTGGGCGGGCAGGATCGCACATACGAGTAGAGAGGGTTCTCAGATGTCTTTAATCATCACCCATGCCTACCAGATTAAGACCCTTACCCTGATGGCACAAAATCTCGCTGCGCTGGTTCAGGAGCACTGTTCTACCGTGCCAATACGGAATGAGTGAACTTCACGTCAAACTACTAATCGGCACAGGGCGTCGAAGACGCGTAGACCGAATGCCCAGTGCGCGGTGCTCGGGCAGGGGTGACGAAAAAAACGGGAAAATAATACTGTGTTGTAGAAATTAGAAACCCAGACCAGTTGCATTTGTCTGTGCTTTTCTTGAGAAACCACGAATTTTGGTGATCGTGAAGGGCCGTGGGCAATAGTTGGTGCATCTATCGGCTTTTCCGAAGGCTCGATCTGGGTGTGACTAAATCGCTTGTGGGAGTAGGGAAGAGTGAAGAGGGTGGGTCATGCGTTGCGGGTTTTACACAAGTTGACTGACACTACCAAAGCCGAACGGTTTCCTAACTAATTTCGAGAACCTTATCTTGAAGGGGTTTGGATTGAACGCCGAAAAGTCACTTCTCTATGGCGCACCCAGTGGGGCAGGTAAAAACCCCAAGTCTCTACAAATGCATCACTCAGAAGGCTGCTTCAACTGCCCTTACTTCGGATAACGGGTGAAATCATCAGATGTTCATATATTCAACAATCTAGAATCGAGGAGTAACAAGAGCCTATCAAAAATTTCAGGAAGTTGCCCCGTGACGTTCAAGCAACGCTGTCACTTCACCTTTCTGCCGTCCTATCTCCTTCTTGCTTCTTTTATCATAAGATAGGTTCTGGTCCTCTTCTTTGACGGCCGTCCGTGAAGCCCGGAGAGCAGTACTAAAACGCCTATTCTCCAACTTGAGACTCACATCGGCTCCAGCCCCAATCAAAATCTCAACACATTGCTTTCTGCCCCAGTAGGCAGCAGCAACTAACGCAGTCCCATAGTCCCCGCTGTAAAGTACCATATCCACATACGCCTTTCCACTCTTGACTAAGAACTCGACTATCTTAGTCTCTCCATGGGCGGCTGCTGCTGCGAGGGCACTGCCGTACTTCCCACACTGAAGTACCAGGTTCACATCTGCCTTTCCTTCCTGGACCAAGAACCTGACCATCTCACCTATTCCCCAGGACATTGCCGCTGCGAGGGCACTGCCGTACTCCCCACACTGAAGTACCAGGTTCACATCTGCCTTTCCTTCCTGGACCAAGAACCTGACCATCTCAGTCTTTCCCCCATTCGCTGCCGCTGCAAGGGCACTGCCGTACTTCCCACACTGAAGTACCAGGTTCACATCTGCCTTTCCTTCCTGGACCAAGAACCTGACCGTCTCAGGCTTTCTCCCAACCACTGCCGCTACGAGGGCACTGCCGCAGCTCCCGCTCTGAAGTACCAGGTTCACATCCGCCTTTCCTTCCTGGACCAAGAACCTGACCATCTCAGTCTCTACCCCAACCGCTGCCGCTGCAAGGGCACTGCCGTACTTCCCACACTGAAGTACCAGGTTCACATCTGCCTTTCCTTCCTGGACCAAGAACCTGACCGTCTCAGTCTGTCGCTGATCCACTGCTGCTGCGAGGGCACTGCCGTACATCCCACTCGGAAGTGCTATATTCACATCTGCCTTTCCTTCCTGGACCAAGAACTTGACTATCTCGGTCCGTCCGTTGGCTGCTGCTGCTGCAAGGGCACTGCCGTACTTCCCACACTGAAGTACCAGGTTCACATCTGCCTTTCCTTCCTGGACCAAGAACTTGACTATCTCGGTCCGTCCGTTGGCTGCTGCTGCTGCAAGGACACTGCCGTCGTACCCCCTCTGAAGTACCAGGTTCACATCTGCCTTTCCTTCCTGGACCAAGAACTTGACTATCTCGGTCCGTCCGTTGGCTTCTGCCGCTGCAAGGGCACTGCCGTACTTCCCACACTGAAGTACCAGGTTCACATCTGCCTTTCCTTCCTGGACCAAGAACCTGACCGTCTCAGTGTCTGCATAAAGCGCTGCTGCTGCGAGGGCACTGCCGTACTCCCCACACTGAAGTACCAGGTTCACATCTGCCTTTCCTTCCTGGACCAAGAACTTGACCATCTCAGTCTCTCCCCCAACCGCTGCCGCTGCAAGGACACTGCCGTCGTACCCCCTCTGAAGTACCAGGTTCACATCTGCCTTTCCTTCCTGGACCAAGAACCTGACCATCTCAGTCTTTCCCCCATTCGCTGCCGCTGCAAGGGCACTGCCGTACTTCCCACACTGAAGTACCAGGTTCACATCTGCCTTTCCTTCCTGGACCAAGAACCTGACCATCTCAGTCTTTCCCCCATTCGCTGCCGCTGCAAGGGCACTGCCGTACTTCCCACACTGAAGTACCAGGTTCACATCTGCCTTTCCTTCCTGGACCAAGAACCTGACCATCTCAGTCTCTCCCCCATTCGCTGCCGCTGCGAGGGCACTGCCGTACTCCCCACACTGAAGTACCAGGTTCACATCTGCCTTTCCTTCCTGGACCAAGAACCTGACCATCTCAGTCTCTCCCCAAACCGCTGCCGCTGCAAGGACACTGCCGTCGTACCCCCTCTGAAGTACCAGGTTCACATCTGCCTTTCCTTCCTGGACCAAGAACCTGACAGTCTCGATCCGTCCCTCGTAGACTGCTGCTGCGAGGGCACTGCCGTACATCCCACTCGGAAGTGCGATATTCACATCTGCCTTTCCTTCCTGGACCAAGAACTTGATTATCTCGGTCCGTCCCTTGGCTGCTGCTGCTGCAAGGGCACTGCCGTACTTCCTGCCCTTAAGTGCCATGTCCACATCCGCCTTTCCTTTCTGGACTAAGAACTCGACTACTTTCTCATGGCCATTCTGACCCGCCAACGAAAGTGGTGTAGAGCCCCCCACATCCGTTGACCTAGTGTCCGCTCCACGCTTTAAAAGTAAGTCTACCACGTCGTGGTAGCCTTTCTCTGCGGCTAACAAGAGTGGCGTCTTGCCCTTTTCACCAGGCGCATCAAACCGTACACCTGGCCATTCGAGAAGAGATTGGAAAGTCTCTACCTCACAGTAAATAGCCTCAAAAATTGGCGATTGATGTGTCCCGCTGGGGTCATTAATAATCTTGCTATCGACCTCCCGGAGGTCCTCTATTAGTTCCGGGCAGTTCTGCTTGATAGCCCATCTGAGGATTCGTAGGGCGTTTTTCTTCAGTTCGATTTTGTCGATTTCGTCGGTTAATGTCAACCCACGTGGCTTCGCCTGCTGTTTCTCCAAGTTCTCTAGGAACTGATTGGATCCGGACTTGTCTATGAGGGAATTCTGGCCTGTCTGTCTGCTCTTTCCCTTTTGCTTGAAATATTTCCCAACAATTTCGTAGTGACCCAAAGTCTGCTCCGTAGGCTTTGCAAGGCTTACCAAAGCGCAGGTCTTCCCCATGTTCTCAAAGCCGCGCAGACCAAAGTCTTGGTCTGACGGCTTCTGAGATCGAATGGCCGTCCGATAGAGCTCGCCTAGGCTCCTTACCACTCTTTCCTGGAATTGGAAAGGGCCCAGATGAAGCAGTCCCTTGAGCAGATCTTCCCCATCTTGGAATCTACTGCCTCGTCGGAGTGATTTGGCCTGCGACAACAGATCCTCCATTACGTCGTCAAGGTGAGGTAGCTTCAGTCTCTGGAGAAGAGGCGGAACAATGCTCATCAACACATCCGTTTCTGGCCCAATACTGGATGCGGTAAGCTTATCAGCAATCGAACGAACGTGAGGGTTCGTTAGTCCCAGGTACGGCTGAGCCGGGGAATTTCCGAAAAGGTTCATGGTGGGCATTTGAGTACGATGTACAACTTCTTTCAGTGGTTCCAGAATATCTGCGATCCTGCTAATGAATATTGTGAAGATATCCTGAGCGATCATCTGTAATGGCGAACTCCTCGTTTCGATTGTGAGAAGGGCTCGACTATCGGATTTAGTCGTAGTCCCGTCCGACACGGAAAGGCCGGTCGGATGATACGATTCGCTCCGGTGACTCGCTAAGGACTGGCTGGGACCGGGGCAATTTGGTGACGTCGAATCGGTATTTTGAATCCTCTCCGTGACGGGATCAGTTTGGGTAACCCAAAGACGGATAGCCGATTTGAAGTGCATCACATTGCTGTCCGTGGTGTGCATGATCTTGCTTGTGAACAAGTTTTGTTCGTCATCTGGCCGCTTCTGCAGCTGCTTTAGTGACCACCACCACAATCCCAAGGCTGCTTCGAGCTGGTCTTTGCTGACCTTCCACCGACCATTGTCGCGGTACATGAGGAAATGGATTGGAATGTCACGCGAATTTGGGGATGGCACTGAAATATGGCAGGTCGTTGACCAGACAAGAGCTCTTGTATCTCTCCAGTCTTCTGTGAGAACCATCTCACCGGAGAAAATGTATTGTGCTGACTCCTGTAAGGCCTCCTGGAGTTGCAAAGCCATCTTTCGGACGTCACTGTCCCATTCTTGTCCGGTTGGTGTAATAGGGTGGGCGGTCAAATATGCAAGACGGGATCTATAGTGCAGAATCCTCGCAGCTTCGTTCGGCCGGCCGTCCTCCATCTCGTTCCGCCTCATCCAATTCACCGCGGCTTCTGCGCATTTTTCCTCGATGCCACGAGGCCCTAATTCGCCGGTTCCCGGCGAAGGACAGAAGCCCACGATCTGTCGTCCGGTTTCGACGATTGGGCCGAGCACCTTGACATTCTCGTCCAACTGCACATCTATGCCCTGCCTCATAACGGGGGAATCATCAAGGTACCAATCGTACCTTTGGGTACCTTTGCTGGAATCAGTCAAACATGATTAGAACTTCCGCCGCTGGCTGCACTCACCTTTAGGTTCGGGAGGTGTCTCGATATTGAGGGCCTGCCAATCAAGTTCGTGTCCTTCAACGTCCCTACGCAGATGCTTCAACTCGTTCTGGCCTTGCGCAAGGCGCCTGCTGCGAAGCAGAGCGCGGATGACTGCCATGCATAGGGTGGATGCCAACTGGTACAAGGCAATTGATCCGTGTAGTCCGCGGAGACCGACGAACTGGCAAACGAATCCGAGAAGAGAGGCTGTAATGGCGATCCAGAGAACTACCAAGGGATTTCCGATAGAGTCGGGGTTGTCTCCGGACTGCTCGGGGTCAACTCTCCAGGACGTCACGTATTTGTTGTATTTGTTCGTATCCACCCGATGAGCAAAGGTATTAAACAACTGGTCGCCAACCCGTTGGCCGCCTGGCTGCAGCCAGAACATCGAATCCCCCGAGGTGTTGCCGGCCGCTCTCGTAAACCTCCGTTCGCATGACTTCCGCTCAATCAGCCTGGCACATAGAGTCATGCCAAGGACGAGTATTGCCGTCCCGGAAATGGCAAGGCAGAATGACCATAGTTGTGGGGGGTCTCCGTCGTACAAGGCCTGATTATAGAACGTCGTCCAAGTCGCATATACAAAGAAGCCCAGCTGGAGCGATACCCCAAATACAGCGGTAATCCCAAGAATCAACCCTGGCACGGTCCGGATCCCGATATTCAAAGATAGATTGGGGTATGGCGCGAATCTGGTTTTCCCCGGTTCCGGGTCATGCCCTGGGCCCTGCGAGCCTCGTTTTGGTTTAACTTCCTCCCAAGAATCCAAATTCTCGCTCTTCGGGGCATTTTCATGGCACTTTGCGGTGGCAAATAGCGTCTTGGGGAGGTGGATGCCACACGACGCTACATCTCTGGTCGCTCGTGTCGGAAATGTGGGATAGAACTCTCCCTTCTTCGGCGAGTACAGGAACTCGAGTATTCTTGGTCGGCCAAAGACACGGCAGATACCTCCGTTGGACCACAGTTCGCACACATCCTCGCTAGTGGACGAGCAGAGTTCGGCTTCGGCAGCCCCGTGTGCTTCCTGTGCTCTTCCAATAAAGGATTTCAGCGAGGCGTTTCCGTACACGCGAATGGCCGAGACGACGGCGGTGAGGATGCCGAGCGGAGCAACTCCAAAGATGATATTGTCGAGAAAACTCGTTGACTCGCTCAGGAACTGCTTGGTGACCTGTTCGCCGAAGAGAACGATGATGGGAGCGAGGTCTGTCGCGAAATTGTTGGCGAACTCATTCCACAATATAGTGTTGGAGTCGGCCGCCGTGGCGATCGCCGCCGTGGAGAGGAGTGCAAAGGTGTGGGATAAGATGTGGGGTGCCATCATGGCGGCTAACGTTTTCGAGGCGAATGGTAAATTAGGTATGCAACAGAGGACTGGTGATGCTAGCTCGATTCCGTAAAGTGATTGCGAAGACTTGGAAAACCGGTCTCTCGAGATATGTTCGTTGATGTATGATTTCTAGATGGGGTTTAGAAGAGACTGATGGAGGCGAACATTGCTGTTAAAAATACGTTATCCTTTCCTATCCGGTGATGGAGCTGTGTTGGTCATGTGACACAGCCAGATTACCGAGTATTCTACTATCCCTTCGTCTGTCCCTTTTAGCGCAGTACTAACAGGAGGATCGGCAATTTGCCAATCCCTTCGTCTGTCCCCGATTGTATTCTAGGTTTCCTTGGCATGGGGCAGTGCTCGGGTAATACTCGTATCGATACCGGTAGAGGGGTAGCGAGTAGAGTACCGTATCATACTCCAGAATTTGCGCATCTTTTCAGCCTGAAGGCGTTGGAGCCCAAATGCGCCGGGTCTGACTGCCACTATCGGCTTGCTGAGCGAATCAAATGGAATTGTGCCCCACCACTTTGAAAGTCCGGCAAACCACAATTTCTTCCTGCACGTGAATAACCTTATCAACCTCTCGAATTGCAAGCAAGAGATCAGACGCCCAAGGTTGTTTTTGAGCGACATCGATTTAGTTATCTGCTGGAACCGGCTCCGCCCAGCCGCCAATAGAAGATTTCATCCCACCTACGCTGAGGGTCGGCAGTTGCGCCATTACCGGTATTTTCCGTCTGGCGTCAGCGTTTCGCCCAGCGGTAAATTATGTACGAGTACGGTACGAATTGCCAGATTCATTTCTCCCTCGCGCCGCGCGCCTCTACCGTACCTCCTTCTACCTACCTGTACGAGTACTGTATCGTACAGTCGCACCTCGCTGTCCCGGATGGCCAAAATCCGCAAAATCTGTCCGGGACAGCGGATTATCCGGGACAGCGGGATACGTTCTGGTGCAAAAAAATTCAGAGCTCAGAGAATTTCGTCCGGGACAACGGGGGATCCGGGAGAGCGAGGTCCGGGACAGCGGGGTGCGACTGTACTCGTATCGCACTTAACATATTCTATCAGAGGACGCAGGAAGTGGCATTGTAAACTCAACTTCACCCGGCCTTTGGGCAAATAGTCAACCTCATTCTCCCAATCTCGCCACGACACATCCTACAGCTTATCGCACCACACGGCTTATGACGTAAAATCTCTTGCGATTCGTTGTCTCCGCGATTTGCAGTTTCAGCTAAAATAGGTTAGCCTGGCCCTTGGCGAACCACTTTGGGCAAGTGATCTGCAATTGGTAAAAATCGTCACCCACACACAAAGTACTCGTACTGTAGTAAGGATCCGGCGTTGGCTTAATTTACTGTCCACCTTCGAAAGCTTTCCAGACTCTCTGCTTCAAGAATAGCATTAGTTAACGGATTGCACAGGTTTGCATTACAGAGATAGTCACAAAACCGGTTTTCTGACTGCACCAGCCTTTTGGGAACTAGTTGCTTCGTGTCACCGTGTGTCTCGACACACCGTACTCCGTAGAGTACGTTATTATGAATCGCCAGTTAGCGAGGAAATGTACGAGTAACCCTAAATGGACTCACCTGGAGCCACTGGAGTCGTGTTTGAGTAAGAATTCACAAGTACATACGGAGGTACAGCACCTAAGTTTTGTATGTTACACTCGCAGTGGGCATTGTGTTAGCAACCGGTGTAACATACAAAACTTAGGAGCTACGGAGGTACAGCTCATAAGTTTTGTATGTTACACACGCCTAGGGGGTTGCACTTTCTGCCTGTGGAACATACAAAACTTATGGGCTGTACCTCCGTATACCTCCGTAGTTGAATAGTGACTGTAGTTGTTTCTTTGAGGAAGAATGGAGGAAGGGAAAGTTTTAGGTGTGCTGGTTAAGCGAAATTAACTGTTAGCCTTGGCACTTGTAACGGGTACTTTTTTTGGTATGGTGTGAAGTGACTAGAACCTGTGCCAATAGCATTGCAAAACGTGACGTCTTATGCAATCTGAATAACAGGGATAAAACTGTATGTTAAAGTTTCTATTAGCTGTTATATAAGTTTAACTCCAACAGCCAACTTGTTATTTATATGTTTTTCAGAATAATATTAGTTATCTATAACAAATGCAAACTATCTTTAAATATTGTAGCTGTGGCAGTATTCCATTCCTGATTTGCTTTACATCTTCTACCATCATAGCAACTGTACCTATATCCTTCTACAACTATGACAAGACCGGATTCTGTCAATCCAAATATGCTCCACGCACAAGCAAGACCTGCTAGACTGCAACAGAGAGCACCTGAAGTAGGTCTTGGTATTTGGTCCCTGCATCAGCAAAAAAAAACACCCTGCGTCAGATGCGTAAATCCGCCTCCGCCTCTCCCAGCTCCTCCATATCTTCTATTTATATAATACAACATGAGTAGAGTTCCTTTCGTATAGGAGGACGCGCGGAAACCTGGTGTAGGCAGGTTAAAAAAAGAGGACAGAGAACAAGAAAAATATAAGAATACAGGAAAGAAGAGGAAGTAGACAAAAGAGAAAATTTTCCCCTGCAAAAACAATCAAGGCTTCTGCTGCTCCCAGCCCCCCGACCTAGTAGTAGCCGCGGTCCTGTGTATTTTATGAGGGTAGAGGGGTGCGGGAGATAGCGGTTGATGAGTCGAGCAAGACATGCGAAAAGGAAACCATGAGATTAAGCAAGGGGCGGGTCCGCAAGAGTCAGAACTGCATCGTGTCTAAGAGGCAGGCCCGAATTGTGCTGGCGGATTCGGTTCCTGTGGCGAGGACTGGTCCGGCTACCGTTTCTGCAGCGAAACCCTTACGGAGGTACAGCCCATAAGTTTTGAACATTCCGCTAGTAGGGGATGTTGCGCTAGCACTTCTAGTGCAGTGAATTTGGTAATGTGGCGTGAGGTGTAGTGAACCGAGTGTGGTAGAGGAAGTCTTAGTGAAAGGTTTTTTTTCATCTTCTTTTTCATAGAACTGCCATTTATGGCAACTGAATGGTCACTTCTGTACAAGTACCATACAGGTGAATTAATGATCCATAGTTATCAACAGGACTACCCAAGATCCACCATACCCAATTCACTTTGCTAATACAACTAGTGCAACATCCCCTGCTAGCGGAATGTCCAAAACTTATGGGCTGTACAGTCGCACCTCGTTATAAAGAACGCCAAGAATTGGGGGGTTTTTGTTCGTTATCCCCTAAACCGCTGAAACATTCAGGCCCATTTAAAATGTTGAACACTAGCCTATTAGAGTAGTCAGGAGCAAATCTGCGGGGAGTATCTCTTTTCCATCACGGCCATGCTGAGGAGTCCTGACTTTGTGCAACTCTGAGAACTACGCCAATTGACCGGGACGAAGTTTTTCATATCACGGTTACTCAAATAGGCTAGTGTTCAACATTTTAAATGGGCCTGAATGTTTCAGCGGTTTAGGGGATAGCGAGGTTTTGGGGCGAATTCCTTATCCCTTCAACCGATGAGACATGCAGATTCCGTTCCTTCGATGAAAGGAAGGTGGTACCGTTTACTAAGCAGCTAAGCGATATCAAACAATATAAATAGAAAAGGAAAAAAATCCTAATATGAAATACAGTAAGGCCAGCCTGCCTCCGAGTCTAGGGATCTAAATACTAGTAGTTTGCATATGTTTTCCCAGTGGTCAAGGCAACTCCAATGTCCTAGCATGAAGTTCCATTATTCATGTTCTTACAGTATCATACGGTGTGAAAATCGTGAAAACAATTTTGAGCCTTGCATAACGGCAAGTTACAGAGAGTGCGCCAGATACCTGTCTGAGATATATCCATCGTCACTAATGCTTTTGTTCGTTCCCGGATTGGAATAGGATTTTTTGAATTGCCATGTACTTGCTTGTAACGGCAGTACCAGCAGCGGCGACGCATATGCGGTCGGTGGTCCTCTCTATGTTCACCATGTGTGCGGAATTGGAATGATGGAAGGGTCATATGCTGCGTAACATGGCTGCGGTAGTGGGGAATTGGTTTCGTAGGAGAAGGATGTGCTATCGTCCACCCACATTGAATGAGAGATCAGGAAAGTTGGAGGCGAAAGGACTTGTGAGTTATGTTGAAAGTAGAAAGAGACGTTCGAGCCAATGGCATATGAGTTGCAATAACATATGCATTGGCAATTGTTGTATCTAAGGCCCAAAACCATAGTGGAAGCCATGTCCTGCGGCTTTTTTGATGAGTAGGATAATTACTTCGCAGCTGATCAGCAATGTCGACACCTCCCATGAACTGATTGTAATCATTAATCAGTTCAGGAATAGGTAAAAGCTTGCGATGTTCGAATTCACTAAATGCCTTACGAGTAGTAGTAGCTGCATTTGTACTACTTTTCTTTGGCTTTCGTCTGTTGGCAAGTACGAGTTGTCGTATATCATGGATTGTTGTAAGAAAGAGGACCATATTATTATCTTGCCAAAGAACCGAGCAGACCCCATTGACTGCAATTCCACTCAAGTGATTCCGCTCCAAAATCCTTCGTGCTAGTGACTTGTCAAGGGCGAGTTCGGGAGGAAATTTCTGCCTTCCAGGACGGGTGGTTCCAGCAGCACCAATTCTATAGTATCTAAGATGACGGAATAGAGGTATACTGCTAAAATAATTATCCATATAGATATTGAATTGAAACTGCTGGAATGGGAGCTGAAAGACTAAATGACACACAGCTTGCGTTGTGGGAGAAAATTCTTTCACCTGAGTACTCTACTCCTCAGGCGAACAAGTAGATGCCAATTTGGGGATTACAAATTGAGTAGTCTCTTGAGTGAAGTTACTACTCTCGTTTTTTGTCTCACCAGAATAAAATAAAAAGGAATAAGTATAGCTCTTTTCACAAAGTGCATATAGCTTATACCCTTCATCGATAGGTGTTAGGCGGAAGCCGACTCTAATACTCGTTGAGAAGACTTAGGCCTGAATCTTTCGTAATAGACGGAGATTTGTCTAGGAAGGCTCAGTATCGTTCTTTTTGTCTGTGTCACGGATGTGACAGGTAGTTCAGGATTTCACACATGACTCGATTATGAGTCATGGGTCTTGCGCATATGACTCGTTTGAGTCATATGACTTGTTTATGTTATGATTTGTTATGTTTCGCACATGACTCGATTATGAGTCATGGGTCTTGCGCATATGACTCATTTGAGTCATATGATGTGTTTATGTTATGATTTGTTATGTTTCGCACATGACTCAATTATGAGTCATGGGTTTCGCGTGTATGACTCATTTGAGTCATATGACGTTGGTAAGGTTTTTCACGAGGCTCACACTTGTGAGTCATCAGGGTTAGGGTTGGCGGAAGAGCACTATATAAGGAGGTCGATACGACCGAGGAAGATGGGCTCTTCACGCTTTGTTCTAAGTAATTTCCTTATCTATTACTTTACGAATAAAACATCTTTACGCTCTTTATTACTTTTGCTTATCCGACACATTTCTCACGAGCCTACGTGAGGCGAAGCTATCTTATTTAAGATCTAACAGGCGTTATCCGACGAACGGTGATAACGTAGATCAATGGATCTAAGAACTGTTAAATCTATTAAGATTATAACGCAGGAGAGAAGTATCGTTGCCCGTCGCTATTAGTTAATCACAAGCTAGGAACGTTACATTACAAAGCGTCACCCAAGCGACGCTCAACGATTTCAACACGGCGGATATAAACCCTCAACCTGAGGGACAAGACCACGAAGGAGATATCGATCTCACAGAAAACGAAGGAGGACTCGGAAACTTTGAAGAATTCAGCAACGCCCTAGAGAACGCCTCCCAAGCTCCTTCAAGGGCCACTAGCCCTGTTACACCCGAAGGAAGATCGTCAAACGAAAATTCACCAGAAGTTACACCAAGACCAAGGAGGATGTCGGCATCACAACCAGCAGCCCCGCCGGCACAAGGGGATGCTGGAATATCCCCAGCGCAGATGCAAGCTATCGTAGCTGCGGTAACAGCGGCTATGTTACCAGCAGCCCCGGCGGCACAAGTGGCTCCAGCCCGAACAATGCAACAGCCAAAGGTCAAGGCACCACCCAGATATGGGGGGGAACGAAACAAACTACGCAACTTCAATGTCCAAATCGACAATTACTTCGAAGCAGTAGGATGGACTATCGGATACGACCAAGAGAAAATCCTATACACCTGCACGATGTTAGAAGGAACAGCACTGGCGTGGATACGACCTTATACCGAAGGGACTATCGAAAGACCTTGGAGAAATTGGGATGAATTTCGTACCGAGTTCACCCTACAGTTCGACGACCTTGACAGAGAACAAGAAGCGAGGAACAAGCTCGAAGTGGCTGAACAAGGAAATCGTGGCGTAACCGAATACTGGTATGAGTTCAGGCTACTCATGCAAGACGCCAACGTCGACGACACGACAGCAGGAAGATGGTTCACGCGAGGCTTAAAGAAGATCTATCGCGATGCTATGATCCACATGCCAAAGAAACTGACCACGGCAACGGAATTAGCAGTCTGGGCGATAGACAAGGAGAACTGGATAAACCAGTGCAAGGCAGCAGAACGAAATTACCACCCACCAGTCACAACCACCAAGACGTACACATCACCAAGGAACCCGGATGGGACCTGGAAAAGACAAGAACAATACGACAGAGGAGAACCCATGGAGCTGGACGGCACAAGGAAGAAAGGACGGCTCGACATCCCTCAGGGAGTATACGACCAGAGAAAAAGGGACAACCTTTGCTTCAATTGCGGAATCACAGGACACAGGATTAAGGATTGCAGAAGGCCAAGATCGAGTGGAAATGGAACACAGACGAAGAAACCTTTCACCACGCAAAGATTCCAACAATTTCCAAGGAGAACGAACCTGAGGGAGATATCTATGGACGAAGGAGATGACCAATCAGAAAAAGACGATGGTCCCCAGCAATAGATGGTCTGAGGGACAAGGAACAACTGAAACCCATCAAGTTATCGAATACATACGCGGCACTGCAAACGGAATCAATGGAAACACACGGAGACCAGTTAATGGTCAAAACGAAGCTACATGTCAACCAACAAGAAACGATTGAGATATACGCGATGATAGACTCAGGCGCAACTGAGGACTTCATTGATAAAGGAATCTGTGACAAGCACAGAATCAAGACCAAGAATACGAAAAAGAAAAGGACGATTTACCAGGCGGATGGAAATCCGAGTACAATGGGAGCTATCACCCATATCGCACAAGTACCTATGGAAATTGGAAACCATAGGGAAATGGCAACCTTCCAAGTGGCAAATCTCAAAAACCACGAGATAGTGCTGGGGATGCCCTGGCTAAAGAAGCACAACCCGGATATGGACTGGACGGAGAATAAGGTTACCTTCACAAGCGGATTATGCGAGAAGGAATGCCTACAAGACCCGCCAGTCGTATACGGAACCCCCGAAGTCGAAGTCGAATACGAAAGCCTCAAAGCAAGATACGAAGAGGCCAAGATGTCTGTCAACGGACAGAAAAAGAAGAAAAAGAACAAGAATCAAGGAATTCTTGTCAAGAAGATGGACCCGGAGGCTCGGATACCTCTTAGAGGGTCGACAAAGGCTGCAGGACACGACCTGTATGCACACGAAGATACCACGATACCAGCAAAAGAACAAGCCACGATACGAACAGGAATAGCCATTAGACTACCGGACGGCACATATGGACGGATCGCACCACGGAGTAGACTATCGGTGAAACACAAACTAATAGTCAATGCCGAGGTAATCGATGCCGACTATACTGGTGAGATAAAGGTGGTCTTGGCCAACCTGAATGACAAGGAGTATAAGATCTCGAAAGGAGATCGGATTGCTCAATTGATCATCGAAAAGATCAACGACGAAGAACTTCAAGAAGTTAACAACCTCGATGATATGACAAGGGGAGACCAAGGCTTTGGGTCAACGGACCAATACGGGGCTACCGAGAGCCAACACGACAAAGTTCAAATATGCGAAATAACGGCGGAAGAATTCCGCGATGAATATAAGAAAGGAGCATACACTGGCATGCTCAGATGGAACTTCACCACGAAAGACCTAGAATGGGCCAAGATCAACATCAGCACAGAACTGGCCATACAAGACAAACAACAACGAAAGCAACAAGACTGGAGGGATACTATACCCAAACAGTATCACAAGTTCCACGATCTGTTCAAAGAAGACAACGTAACGGAACTACCCCCGCATCGACACGGGGTAGACCTGGCAATCGATCTCGAATTAGACAAAGACGGAAAACGAACACAACATATACCATGGAAAAAGGTATATGCACTCAGCGAACACGAGTTAGAAGAATTAAGACAATACCTCGAAACCAATCTGGACCGAGGATGGATCCGGGAAACGAAAGGAGCATGGGGATCACCCATCATGTTCATCAAAAAAAAGGACGGAAAACAAAGGCTGTGTGTGGACTACCGAGCACTCAATTCGCTCACGAAGAAGGACCGATACCCGCTACCCCTAATAGGAGAAGCCCTGGATCGGTTAAGAACAGCACAATATTTCACCAAACTCGATATCAAAGACGCGTACCATAACGTCCGAATCAAAAAGGGAGACGAATGGAAAACCACTTTCGCATCCAAATACGGAATGTACGAATACCTGGTTATGCCTTTCGGGCTAACCAATGCACCTGCGGCTTTTCAACGATGGATCAAGCAAATATTGAGTCGGTTCCTCGACAGATGCTGCATCGTCTATCTAGACGATGTACTCATCTATTCCGATAACCTGGAACAACACATCAGAGACGTTAGAGAGGTAATGGAATGCATCCAGGAATCCGGAATGAAGATCAAGCCAACAAAATGCGAATTCCATAAGGAGGAAACAGAATACTTGGGATTCATCATCAACAGACAAGGAGTCAAAGTGGACCCAGTCAAAACAAACGCCATATGGAAATGGAAACCACCAGGAACGAGAAAGGATGTTCAATGCTTCATTGGATTCTGCAACTTCTATCGGAGGTTCATAGAAGGGTTCAGCCGGATTGCTAAACCTCTCTATAACCTAACAAAGAAAGAAGCCAAATGGAGATGGAACGAACAAGAACAGAAAGCATTCGACGGCATCAGGAAACGACTCACGAGCGCCCCATTACTAGTTCACTACGATCCCGATAAAGAACTAGTAATCGAAACCGACGCCTCGAAATACGTCTGTTCCGGGATACTCTCACAGAAATGCGAAGAAGGAAGGTGGAGACCGGTCGCCTACCGGTCAAAGAAAATGACACCCGCCGAATGCAACTACGACGTTCACGACAAAGAACTATTAGCAATAGTTCAAGCAATGAAGGAATGGAGACGATACATTTGCGACACGAAAGGTGTGGTGAAAGTACTATCAGACCACAAAAACCTAGTACCATTCATGAAGGACAAGGTGCTAAACGATCGACAACTACGATGGATGGAGCAACTAAGTCAGTTCAAGTTTCAAATCGAATAACGACCTGGCAAGGAAGGGGGCAAACCAGATGCTCTCACAAGAATATCGAGCGACAGACCACAAGACGATAACAACGAACGGATTACCGGGAAAATCCAAACATTGCTACCAGCCGACCGATATTTCAAGAAAGACAGGATCGAAGCAATGGAGATGGTTGAAATTACGACGGAAAACGAAGAAAGAATACAGGAAGCAAGCAAAGAAGATGGAACTATCAAAGAGATAAAGGAAGCATTGGAAGAAGGAAAAAAGGAAATGAAAGGGATAGCACTGGGTTTATGCCAGTGGAAAGAAAACCAACTATGGTACGACGGAAAGCAATGGATCCCGGAAGAAGAAGAAATAAGGACGGGAATCATACGACAACACCACGATTCACGAATATCGGGACATGGAGGAACGGCTAAAACGACGGAACTCATCACGAGGTCATTCTATTGGCCTGGACTACGGGAGGACGTCAAAAGATACGTCAAGAATTGCGATATAGGTCAAAGGACGAAAACGGCCAAACATGCGCCGTATGGATTACTCAAATCAAACGAAGTCCCGAAAAAACCATGGGAAACAATAACGATGGACTTTATTACCGACCTTCCGAATTCGGAAGGATGGAACGCCATTTTGGTTGTGGTGGATCGCCTGACCAAAATGAGTCACTTTGTTCCGGTAAAAAAGGATATGACAACGGCAAGATTCATCCGAACGATCTCCCACGAAATCTTTAGATTACATGGACTACAAAAAAATATCATCACGGATCGAGGATCACTGTTTACATCTGGAGCGTGGAAAAAGGCAACGGGAGAAATGGGGATCTGGAACAGGCTCAGCACTGCCTTCCACCCACAAACGGATGGACAGACCGAACGGGTAAACGGAATATTGGAACAATATCTACGCGCATACATCAATTATCAACAAGATAATTGGCGGGAACTACTTCCGATGGCGGAGTTTGCATATAACAACAGCAAACAAGAAACGATTGGCACGACACCCTTCTTCGCCAATTACGGAGAACATCCGAGAAGTCAGGCCACAAATCATGCGAGTGGTGGAATGATAACAGATAAGACGGAGATGAGTCAATTACACGACACATTACGATACGAAATGGATTATGTACAACAACGATAGAAAGAACAATACGATAAGCACCGAAGACCCGATCCGAACCTACAATCAGGAGATATGGTGTGGCTGTTACCACGCAACATCAAGACCACGAGACCATCCAAGAAATTGGATTACAAGAAAATCGGGCCATTTCAGATATTGGAAAGGATTGGGAATCGAGCACATAAGCTCGATCTCCCTCCCTCGATGAAAATACACAACACCTTCCACATCTCACTCCTCGAAATCTACAACGACGACAAGTTTTCCTCACAAAGAATAACTCCTCCTCCTCCGCTAGAAATAGACGGAGAATCCAATACGAACTTGGCGAGATAATCGATTCTCGCCTGCGCTACGGAAAGCTCCAATACCGTGCCAAGTGGACAGGTTATTCTCCCGAACACGATAAAACGTGGTATCCTGCGAGCAACTTCACCAACGCTCAAGATGCCATCAAACTCTTCCACCGAAGCTATCCCGACAAGCCCCACCGGGATAACAATCACAATCAACCCCAAGAACGAAGAAGGCGCTAAGTCGCCTATGAAGCTCCACGAGGGCTGGGATGATTGCCCTCGCGAAATCACCGTAACGAGCCCCGAATACTCGTGGATGGGGCCAACAGACGAAGAACTTGCCAAGCGCGAGGAGGAAGTAAGACAGAATGCACACAACCAGATGAGTTGGACGGTGTGCTACGAAAACGGATGTCCCGTACACTATGGGGACAAGGAGGGATCCGGATGGTTCCCGAGGGAATACAAGAGGGGAGGTCCTCGTCCAGACCATGCCCTTAAGGACTGGAAACAGTGCTTCAGCAAGCACTGTGCGATGCACAACGCGGCGAAAGTACAGGTAGGGTACTACCCGCAAAAGGACAGGAGCCGGGCACCGCTCCAAAGAAAGGATGCCTACCGACACAAAAGGACTTCGAGGACGAAGCCTGTGGAAGGGGGGGCCGAAAACTCCTCCGCGGAAACCGAACCCGACTACGAAAGCCTGCAAAGGCAAATCTCGGGACTGCGAAGCCAACTTGGTACGGCCGAAGCCACAATTTCGGCACACGCACACACGATCGCCCAACAGCAGCGGACGACCGAAACGGCCAATCTCACGCTCGAAGTAGTAAGGACATGGGCCAGAGATTGGGAGTCGAAGTTTCACAGACTTCGAAGGTCCGTCCGCACGTACGGACGGGACCTGGTAAAGATGGGGGATAGCAGATAGAAGCCTGATGGGACTCAGGCTTAAGGAGGGGGGAGCTAATGTCACGGATGTGACAGGTAGTTCAGGATTTCACACATGACTCGATTATGAGTCATGGGTCTTGCGCATATGACTCGTTTGAGTCATATGACTTGTTTATGTTATGATTTGTTATGTTTCGCACATGACTCGATTATGAGTCATGGGTCTCGCGTGTATGACTCGTTTGAGTCATATGACTTGTTTATGTTATGATTTGTTATGTTTCGTACATGACTCGATTATGAGTCATGGGTTTCGCGCGTATGACTCATTTGAGTCATATGATTTGTTTATGTTATGATTTGTCATGTTTCGCACATGACTCAATTATGAGTCATGGGTTTCGCGCGTATGACTCATTTAAGTCATATGACGTTGGTAAGGTTTTTCACGAGGCTCACACTTGTGAGTCAGCAGGGTTAGGGTTGGCGGAAGAGCACTATATAAGGAGGTCGATACGACCGAGGAAGATGGGCTCTTCACGCTTTGTTCTAAGTAATATCCTTACTTCTATCTTCGCTCCGCCTCGGTAGCGAGCTTCAACCTCACGCAACGCACTTTCGCCTACTCACGATAACTTCATCAATACGATCCATCGTTTCCATCATCGTTTGTCGGGCGGTTGGTGATAGAATAGTTGTTCTCGCTTGAGAAGGTGTTCCAGAGGGAGATATCCGTGGTTGATCCCGGTAGTCTCTGGACACAGGCTTGAGTGAGGATGGCGACTTCGTCTGCCTCCTCCTCCACGGACTCTGTCCCCAACTCGCGGATGTCGTCCCCTGTTCGGCTCGACTCCAACCCTTCCTCCTCGCTTGAGACGGCTCGCGTCGCCTTGTCTCTCGCGCCTGCTTCTGAGGCTGTCCGTGGCCTCATTCCTACAACTACACGGTCGTACGCTGCGCCTGGCGGGGATTACAGTTTTCTGTCCTTCGCCCATGAACATGGCTGCCCCAACGCGGTGAACCCGGCGTTGGATGACTTGGTAAGAGGGTCGGTTGCTGCAACCGCCCTTGTCACGATGAAAGAGGTGGAGTCTTTTGTGAAGGGTTGCCTGTTTGGGAAGGGTTGTCCAGCCACCTGTGGCTTGGACAATGCCTCCACCACTGGCCTCTTCAATCGGTTCAACTCCGATCACGGTTCGGTGTACACACCGACCGTGCCCACCCCCTCTCCTCCCACCGACTCGCAGGTTATCATCCCGGAGTCATCCCTTCTCCCGCCGGCCAAGCAAGGCTCAACCACCACTACGGTTGAGGCCAGCTCGTGGTCCACCTCTCCCTCCGCCCATCGAGCGGCGTTCGATAGGATTGTGGCTCGGGATCGCGCTAAGCGAGCCTCCACTGCCTCCACCCCCTCCTTTTTGTCTGGGCTGTCTTCTGGTGAAAAAGCCCTCTACACTACTGGGAAGTTCAAGCTGGACGACCCTGCCGACGAGGACTATGCCCCCCCGGCAAAGGGAACGCTACGCCGTGCCCGCTCCTCCTCCCCCCGCAAGCGCGCCGCCCCGGCCCCTAGTCCCTTCTTTGAGCCCCGGTTCATGAAGGCGATTGATGTCGACGAAGGTCGGAAGAAACAGATCGTCCCGGATGAGGAGTTTTCCCATGTCCTGGACACCCACCGGAAGCGCCTGGCCCCCCCCGTGCTAGTTCCTTCCACTATTGAGGATTCCCCCCCCTCGTCCCCCCCTTTGCTATCACCCAGGAAGTGGTGCCCTCGGCGGAGGTAATTGTTCGGGACACCCCCATGGCTCTGGAGGAAGGAAAGAACTCGGAAGCGACCGGCTTGGGCGACAGCATTCACGCCCCCAGTCTTCCGGGTACGCCTGTCCCTGGCTCGTCCCCTCCTGACTACGATTCTCTGCCTCCTACGTCGCCTGGGGGTATTTTGGAAGGATCGCTGGGTATCCCCCGGAGCACGGGCACTCCCTTGGAGGTGCCGCTACCGGAGACCCAGCCAGAGGATGCTGACGCTGCCGTGGCTAGGGCGGACCAGATCATGGCCGAAGTGGATGAGATGATGGCGGCTGGTAAGTCCCCTCCCCCGCCCCAGGTCTGGTAGTATTGTGGGGTCCATGTTGGAGGGCCTTGAGGATATCCGGTCCGGGAACACCCAGCCCCTCTTGTCACCTCTTCCCAGCGTGGACGGGTCCGAGGAACCTGACACTGTGGAGGATGTCCGGACTTGGATGAAAGACGAGATCGTGGAAACGGTCCCCATTATGTGGGTAGGACGTCGGTTCCATCGCTTGGAGAATGCGGTTCGGACCTTGACGGATATAGTCGGCCGGCAGGAGGAGGAAATTGCCACCCTGAAAGGTAGGTTGGCCCCCCGCCGTCGTTCCCCCTCTGTGACTCCTGAGTCCTCAGGGACTACCCCTATTCCCCGCTCCTCATCAGAGGGGCCTACTGAAGTCCCTACCAAGGGCCAGGGTGCTGCTCCAACGGCTCCTGCTACTAAAGCGTCCTTCGTGGACATGGTGAAGAAGATGGCATACGTGCCCAAACCCGCCGTTCCGCTGAAGGACAAGACAGTTCCGGTCCGGCCCACTTCGGCGGCCTCCTCCCACAGCACCAGCAGTGGCAGCTCTTCCAGTGATGGGGGGGTAGTCCTGAAGGTAGGAAAGCTGCGGAGAGGAAGAGGGTGAGCTTTGACGATGAGGAGGAGGAGGAGGAGAAGAAGGATGGAAAGAAGAGGGAAAGGAAGAGGGGCAGGCGCCTGAGTGGTGCTGCCAGGAGGAGGAGAAAGATGGCGGCTCAGGCTGGCCAGGAAACATCGGCGACCCCGGCCAAGACTCAGGGGAAGACTACTACTGACGGACAGGCTACACCCCCCGCTGCTGCCGCCCCAGTACCCACGGTGCAAACCCTCTCGTCGGGGCCAGGCGCCATCAGGAGGATCTACAATGTGGTGCCCAACCTGATCCCTCGCGACGGCCCTCCTCGCAGCGCCAGTCAGCAGGGACCACCACCAAAACCGGCTCCACCCCAGTCCTCGCCTACCCCAGATGCCAGGGGAAGGCACATTACAATGCGGTTGCCACCCGCAAAGAAGTGGCCCTGCCGGAGGGTGTGACGATGGAGGCCATCCGGAATCGTATCAACGTCACGTTGTCCAACTCGCCGAAAATTAGGGGCACCTGCCCTTACGTTCGTGCTGGGCATATCCGAAACGAGATTGGGTGTATCTTCCTCACCCTGGCGGCCCACTCTGCCGCTGAACTTGGAAACCGTCTTGACAAGGCCCGGTTGGCGCTGTTGAAGGAACTTTCACTCCCGGAATTTGTTTTCCAGAAGGATGTGAAGAAGGTGAAGATCATGGTGACGGGTGTCCCCCTTTCGGACACTGGCCGTGGCTCCATCTGGAAGGTTGACGGGTGGATTGGGGAGCAGGCCTCGGATGGCTTGCGCACTGACTTGGAGCTAGGTAATCCCGGCATAGTCACTGTGTCCCGCCCCGACATCATGGGGTCCATTCATGCCATGAGGCAAGCTAACGCCGTGTCTTGCGGTATTCGCTTTGTGGTGGAAGAGAATGAGGCGGCTAAGGCTGCTTTGGAAGCTGGGAGGATCTGGCTTCGGGGGGGTACCCGGAATGTTAGGGTGTTTACCGAACACCGCACGGCGAAGGTTTGTGGTAAGTGTTTGCAGGTGGGCCACTTTCAGGCCACCTGTGCCCTTCCTTCCAGGTGTCGGTTTTGTTACGGGGAGCACCTGTCCCGGGAGCACATGTGTAAGGCTTTAGGGTGCCCGGGGGCGTGGGGGAGGCATGTGGACACACCCGCAGGATGTGTTGGTTGTGCGACAGGACCGATCACTTTGCTGGATATGAGAGGTGTCCTGCCTTGAGAACTGACTCTAGGACTCCCGTGTCATCCCCACCCGCGACGACGGCGGCCGATGCCGCGGCCTCATCGCCCGAAGTGCCAGTCGCTGGAAAAAAGGGACCTGAGAGGGGGGGACGGCCACGACGCCGGAGCAGGGGACGGTCGCCAACTCCCAGGGTGGTGGAAGTGAGTAGTGATGAGGAAGAGGAGGCTGTCCCGAGGGAAAAGTCTGCCAAGGCTAAGGGTAAGGAGCCTGAACGACCCCCCCCTTCCCCCTCCCCCAAGCGCGGTATTTTGAAGAAGAAACCCGTTCCCAAGAAGGGCGATACTATGTGGTTCGCCCGGGATTCTGAGGGTTTTTTAAGTGACTTTGGCCCCTGTGGCCCGAGCGGATCTGTTGAGGCCCCCTTTTAATGCGTATCACGGCGATAGCACTGAATGTGGGGAGGAGCGGCAGGAATCGGGCGCTGGCGTTTGATTTGTTTTCTTTTGTTGATTTATTTTTTGTTTTGGAACCTCCGGTTGATTCGGAGGGGCAGCATGTGCCGGTGGAGGTTGATGGTTGGGATTTGTTTTCCTTTGTTGTTGGATCGGGGGTGGAAGTTTTTGTTCGCTCGCATTTGTGCGGGCTGTTTGATGTTGTTGGGCATGGGGGCGCTTGTGCTCAGGTTGGGTTTTGGGAGAAGGGTGAGAAGAGGGTGCTCGCAGGCGTCTACATCCCACCTACACACACCAAGGCCGAATATCAGTCAGGGCTGAGGGACGTCGGGGAACCGGATATCGCGTTTGGTGATTTCAATGCCAGACATCGAGATTGGGACCCACGGGCGGAGACGGCCAGACAGGAACACTGTGGACGATGGTTGCGGGAATGGATGGCACCTCGGTTGCTGAACATGGCTCAGCCTGACCGACCGACGTTCCGCGATATATCAATGATAGACCTCTGCTTGTATCGACGGCCGTACCTACAGCACAAGTACCTTGATGTGGTGGGCTGCGAGCATGCCGCCCAGACTATTCGACTCCATGTGGACCTACCTGACAATCTCATGAGAAGGAGGCCTGCTTGGAAGAAGGCGGTGTGGGGGAAGGTTGGGAAAGAACTGGACACCCTGAAAGAGGTGGATGATGAGCAGTTGTGGAGAGGAGTGAGAAGTGTGGTGGACGCACTCCCACGGGCTTCCGTTGGCAGAAGCCGGTGCGAGTGGTGGACGCCTGAGTTGGAAAGGATGAGGCTGGATGTGGCCCGGCTGAAAAGATACTCCAAGCGCACGGCGGAGCGAACGGAGGACTTTAGGCTGGCAAGGTGTGTTTACCGGGCTTGCCTGTTGAGGGCTCGGTTCGACCACATTAGGACCAAGCTGGCGGAAAGCAAGGACCCCGACATCTTCAGGCTGGCAAGAAAGTTGGAGGCCAAGCGCACGCTGCCCTCGATGGTGCGGTCCGACGGCTCCTTGGCTACCACGCACGCCGAGATCAGCGACCTGATTGCACAACAGCTTGATCCTGGTGATCCCGCCCGGTGGACTGAAAGTGTGATTGAGATGGACAGCGCACAGGAAATGGAGACGGCGCTGGCGAGATCTCCCACAAACACGGGCCCCGGCGAGGACGATATCGGCTATCCCTTCCTAAGGTTTTGGAAGAGGAGGGATGCCACGACACTGCGACGCCTCGTTGACTGTGGGCTGCGACATGACATTCCGGACTGGCATAGGGCAGAGGTAGTGCTTATACCCAAGCTCGACAAGCCGCGGTATGATGTGGTCAAGTCATGGCGCATGATACACCTACTCCCGACCACGGCTAAGGTGGCGGAGAGGGTGGTGCTGCTCCGGCTAGCCGCTTGTCTAGACCTCGGCGAGACACAGTTCGGCTCCCGTAGGAGGCGGGGGGTCCATGATGCCATGGCGGTCGTTCAGGAATTCCTGCGCCATAATGAGGGGTACAAACGTCTGATTCTGTCAATGGACGTAGAGGGAGGGTTTGACAATATTGACATCAACCTCCTGTCAGATTTCCTGGTGGCCCGGGGGTGCCCTCCCAACCTGTGTCAATGGGTTCGGAGATGGACAGGTTGTCGGTCCGTTCGCTTCCGGTTCAATGGGTGTGTTTCCCGGGTGTACCATGTTAGCAAGGGGGTCCCCCAGGGGTCACCGCTTTCCCCCTTTCTGTTCGGTGCTTACGTGGCCGACATTTTCACACCACGGATGCGTTACTCCCCGGGTGTCCGGCATTTGGTGGCCTCATATGTGGATGACGGGGTTATCATGGTTGCGGCTGACTCTTTTGATGCTGCCCGATACCATGCTGGGGAATTGTTGCGAGATTGCGACCGTGTTGCGCGAGACAGGGGAATGGGGTTTAGTGCGTTGAAGACGCAGTGGATTGGGTTTGGTGATAGGGCGTGGGAAGGAATGGAGTTGTTGGGAGAAATGGTGTTGCCATCTGAGGACCTGCGGGTTCTTGGATATAGGTTCAATGTATTTCTTAACTTTTCTTCTCATGTACGTTATTGGTTGGATAGGGGGTTGGGTGTGAGGAGGAGGATTGCGGCGCTGGGAAGGAGGTTTGGGAGTGTTGGGGGGTTGGGGGCGTGGGAGACTTACCGTTTGGTGCAGGCAGCCTACCTTCCGACCGTCTACTACGGACTTGAGTTTGTAACCGACTACCCGTCGTATGTGAAGCAGATTCAGGTCCACGTCAACGATTGCCTCCGCTCAGTGTTCCGGACTCCTATGAAGCTGGCCAACAACATTTTGCTAGCAGAATACGGGGTTACGCCTGTCGCTATTCAGGGCAGGTACCTACAGCGGAGGTGCTACAGCCGGTTCATCAATTACCGATATTGCGAGGATCATCCTTGGTTCGGGCAGATCAGGCTGGACTGGAAGGAGGAGGGTATGGTGGCCCACCGACAGCATTCGGACGAGGTGCTTTCCTACCGTCCCACGGTTACGATCGGGAAAGGGAAGGAAACCATGGCCCTCAGACACGCCGGGGAAGTCAAGGAACTCAGTGGCGGCTCGGATCTGGTGGTGTACACTGACGGGTCCAAGATGGCCGAGGGTGCTGGTGTCGCTTGGGCCGCGTTCGCACGGGGAGCTTCATTAGGATAGGGGGGTGTTCGGTGCCACTGTCCTGGAGCATCGTCGAATGCGAACTGTTTGCCGTTGTCTGTGCCTTGCGGGAGGTCAGTGGTTTGTGTGAGGGACGGGGAGTACATGTGTTTCTGGATTGCGTCCCCGCCCTGCTTCTGATTGAGAACATGTTGCCCGAGGGGGACTCGGCTGAGATGTGGGAAGTCATGGCACCTTTGATGGAGGCTGTACGCCCGCGCTTTGGCTGGGTTCCGGGACACATGGGCATCCAGGGCAACGAGCTGGTCGACAGGAAGGCCAAGGAGAGTACACGCCTGCCGCTGCAGCCATTCCGGTGGGAAGGGGTAAGCTTTGGTATAGGGCACGCTGCGTTGGCCCGTGAGTTGAGAAAAGAGGAGTGGGAGGCCTGGCATGTCAATGAAGGCCATGGGTACTATGCTCGTGGACCTAAGGCTCCCAGACACCTTCGCGGGCTGACAAGGATGGATTCCTATGTGTTGACTAGGATTCGCAGTGGTACCGGCCTGGTCGGGCATGACGATTGTGAGGGACGTGAGGAGAGGCATCATTGGACTTCTTGCCCACGGTACAGTTGGAAACGACCGGCTATGGAGGACTTGTTCAAGGACTCGGCAGTCGCGGGCTGGAAGGACTGGTGGTTGGTACACGGGTGGCTGGGACTAGGGATCCCCCGTCATATTAAGGAGGTGGACGGGGAGTTAGTGGTTGCAGGTAACCCGTTTGATGGTACACTGACGGTGGAGAGGGACGGGAGGCGAGTGTGCATAGGGACGCCCGATACGTGTCTGCGGTGTGAAAGGAAACATCCTGGAGGGGAGTGCGTGCTTCCGAGTAAGCATCTTCCCACCAAGTGGTTCTTCCTTCCGAACTCGGTCGCTACACGGTGTCCGAGCTGCAACATGGCGATTACCTACCAAGGCACCTCCACACGGCCCTCCTTCTCTGCTCACTTCGATAACAACCCGGGCTGCCTCTCGGCGAGCCTTGACCGTTTTTGGCGGCGACACTGGCTTGACTGGGACGATCTGGTGCTTCCCTTGCGGACGGCCGTCGTACTCAAGTGGGCCGGGCTGTTTGGGTTTATCGAGCGGGAACGGTGCCCCTTTTGCGACCAACGGAGGGTTGCTGGAAAGGTTAATAGGATGGGGGAGCACTATCGGAAGAAGCGTGGATGTTGGGATAGACTGTATGTTTCCTTTGTTGAGTATGTTGATGAGATTGTGTTGGAGGCGGAGTAGTTGTGTTGGTTTGTTGTTGGTGGTTGGGTTGCGGGAAGGGGAAGACGCGTTAATCCGGGATGTCGCTAGTCGACATGAGCGCCCGTGAGCCCCTTTGGGTAGTGATTATTGGATTTATGTTTGGGAGGAGCGGTTGCGGGACGGGATTGCGCCCGTGGTAGTGTATTTTAGTTTGTGATTTTGGGGCGAGGGGGAGACTGGTCGTATGCCGGAGTCGGCGGTACTAGTATAAATAAATTAGATTGAATGTTCTAAGTAATTTCCTTACTTCTATCTTCGCTCCGCCTCGGTAGCGTTCCTTTCGCACCACGATAGTTCGATGTCTTTGATTCTGGGGGAGATATCTGAGTTCGCTCAGTAGTTCCTGGGGTCTTTGGTGTTGAGGTTCTGTTGTTTGGCGGTTTGGCGTTGTGGTTACTTGTTTTCGCCTCCTCGTTGTCGGTTGATTCTCACGATGATCTCGCTTCGAGCCTTTCACCTTTGGCGTCTACGAGCCCTCCTTCGGTAAAAAGACTTCGGCTTCTCTGTCTACTCGTCTACTCGCAGAGTTTCGCGTTCGGGGGATGGGGGATTGGAACATTGCTGTGGGGGGAAACACCGTGTAGTTCTTTGGGCCAGCTCATGTTTCTTGTTGGGTTTTAACAGAGTCCTTAGTGTTCACGATACAAAACGCCCTTGGGTTAGACTGATGACCTTCCCAAGTATCAACACGTCGTACCGATCGCATCATTCCTTAAGGGACGGGGGCCTCGCCGGCCCCGCCCTTTGTCTACTATCTTTACGGTCGGAATCCTACGATGTCGTTTATCACCGTTCCCTTGTTCTCGGTACAAGTGGCATTACGGTGGTTCAGTCAGGCGTCACCTCTTCGCTTCTACGTGGGGATGGCTTTGACCCTGAAATCGTTTGCCTCCTGGTGCGGATGAACTTCTGCCCGGGGTGGTGTGGGGCGATTGGTTGCCGGGCCACGCTTGGTCTAGTGCAGGGGTCGGTGTGGTTACGGATGGTGGTTGGCGGTCACACCCATTGCAAGTGGGGCCTACCTTCCGTTTGTCTCGTTTCCTATCCTGGTACCCGCCCTCTCTGAGGCGTCAGTTTGGGCACCTTTCGTCAGTCTACGGTGCGGCCCTGTAGGGTCACATTGGGGGGCCTCCGGGTTCCCTGTTTCCCTCTCGGCTTGCTTGGATTTCGGTTCGGGTGGGCTGGGACTGTTGCCGGCGTCTTTGGATGCTGGCGCGTATGTTGTGGCCCCGGGTTCGTCCTGGTGGCCCACCTCGGCTACACGGTGTTGAGGGAGGGGACTCTGACGGTGTGGCCAAGACCAGTGGCTGCCTGGTGGGGTCAGGTATCGGCTGTCCTGTGGCTGTCGGGCGGTTGATCTGCCTGAGGGGCTGAGGGGGCTGGATGGGAACTGCGGTGCCTGGTGTGTGGGGCTTGGGGGGGGCTGACTTGGCGGGGAGAGACGCCTGCGAGCACCGGTCGGGCCTGCGTCAGGTTGGGCGAGGTCTAATTAAGTGTTTCCAGACCGCTTGGGCTGTTAAGGTTAAGCTGCTGAGTGCTACAAAGCTTCCTGTCGGACCGGCTGGCTGATGGCCACCTGTGCGGATAGTGGGTTGTGACCTCTGGGTTGGACTTGTTTGGGTCTTGCGTGCTGGGTTCTGTGGGGCTTGTTTGGTTTCTTTGGCTTGGTTGCGGGTACGGCGGGCGGAGGCATGGCACCACGGGTAGGAGATAGGCCCTACTGACCTTCTCGGTCTGTCACCACCTCTATGTATTTCTTTTGTTTATTTGTTGTTTTGTTTGGGATTACGGGCAGCGGGTACAGGTCCTCCTCACCGTTACGCTCTTCGGAGGCACTCGGCAAAGTGGGTTCATAGGGTCGACGGCTTGGCATGCGGATGCGAGCTGTGGACATGTTGGTCGCAGCCTCTCTGCCTTGGTGCCGCCTGTGTTCTAGATTGTTGTTGGTTTTCTACTGTGGGGGAGGGTTTGCGGGACGGTATTCAGACCGGCGGTAGTGAATTTTTTTGATTTTTTGTACGGGGAACCTGGAGGACTGGTACCTTGCTCGGCTTCAGCTACGCGAGGAGGTCTTGTTGGCTTCGGCTGCTCGGCTTGGTTGGGCCCGTACCAGAGGGTCTACGGGGTCCTCGCTTCGGGGAGGACTCTCTTTACCGTTGATGGCTTTGTATTTAGTGTTCGTGTTGTGGGCATGGCGCGGGCATGTTTGAGGTACGGGGCTGGAGGTTTGGTTTGTTCGTAGTTAGTGGTAGTTCCGGTTTGCGCTAACCCTGTGCCGGCGGGGACTTGTCGTATGCCGGAGTCGGCGGTACAAGTAAAAATAAATTAGATTGAATGTTCTAAGTAATTTCCTTACTTCTATCTTCGCTCCGCCTCGGTAGCGAAGATACGGTTGTCAGGCCAATCAGAGCCCTTGATTCCTATCTCACGATAGCTTCAAGTCTTTAGCTTCTATCACGATAGTTGCTACTCCTCCTCCTACGATCGTTTGAAGAACTCAGGTTCTTCATCTCGCCTATCTACGACTTCCTCACTTTCCGCCTCGCCTCCTTACGGTCGCTATGGCTAAGTGAGCCTCTCCCCCCTCCGCCGCGTCCGCCTTGCGTTCGTCGGTGGTTCTGTCTCGTGCCGTCGAGAAGAACTTCGCCCTGGAGGCCGAAGTCTCTCGCCTTCGGCATCACATCTCTGTCCTCTCTCGGCGGCTTCATCGCGCTGAGAAGGAGAACGCTGCCTTGTCGGACGCCCTGAATCTCAGGTCCTTTTACTAAGGCTTGATGTCTACGATGGCTGGTCCCGAGGCTCCTACGGTTATTCCTTCGTCGCCTACTCCCTCGGTCGCTTCGGTTGCTACGGTGGTTACGGTGGGGGATGGGCTGGACCCTGAGAACTCTCAGGGACTGGCAGAGGAGCTCCCGTGGGGAGTTGTTACGCCGGCGGTTATCCCACCACTCCCTCCTCGGAGGGTGGTGTGGGTGGGCCCCCACCTGATTCGTCTGGTGTGGTCGTAGAGGCGTCCTCTTCGGTGGGTGGGGTGGTGGCCCCTGTGGTGGCGCCGGCTGCGGTGGCATCGCCTCCTTCGGGGGGTCAGGTGTCTGAGTCCTCTGTGGCTGCCCGTGGCTGGTCGGGGAAGCGCCTCGAGTGGCGCCCCTCCTGTGGCGGTGGGTAGTGTTGAGGGTGGCCCGTCCACCCCCGACCGTAGGCCTGCGCCTGGGGGTGGGAAGAGGAGGGAGAAACAAGAGCGCCGGGTCAAAGAAGACCAGACCTCACCCGTGCCACTTGTCCCCGGTTCTGATGAATCGTCACCCTCGCCGTGGGCGCGCCGAGCGCGCCCGGTACCTGTTGGCCCCGGCGGAATAGTGCTGTCGGAGGCGGAGGCTGAGTTGTGACGTGGGGGTTGTCCTGACCCTGGGTGTCAGGGGGCCCTCGTGGGTGGAGTGGTCGGTGGCCGGCGTTGGGGCGCGCTTTGTTCTTGCGACGCGTTCCGGGTGTTTGCCTATGACTGAGCCTCTCGGCTGGGGAGCCCTCGCCCGGTAAGTCGGCTTTCCTTCGGGTCTACGCGCATGGGTT
>VBSK01000074.1:0-131117 GCA_006112555.1 Tuber indicum | reverse complement strand
TTTCTGCTATCTAACCCCAGACATTTCCCTCTTATACTCTCACATCATAAGTTTAAACTCTATTCATAATACTCCATAATACTATTTAAATGTTGCTGTTTCTCTCCATGTAAGATTATAATGGAGTCCTGATGCCATCTGACCTCCCATAACCCATTCACAATGTTATCGCCATGTTTCTTCCAGACGTGTACATTATTCCACATTTTCTCATAATCATATTTACTACTTTCTGATCACCTGGACGCCTCTGTAGTTCTTACTAACTTTCTCTTACTCTTATATTATGACTATCAACTTCTTACACACCCTACTATCACTTCACATCCTATGACAGACAATTAAATTCAATCAATTCTTATGGCTTTATATGTCTATTACATACTCATTAGCCTCACTAATGCTCATAGTAGTGCACGCTCCCCTTTCCTCTAAATTCTCAAAGCTTAGCAAGAAGTGTCATGATCTCATAGAGCTTGTAATGTTGTCTTTCCTCCGTCCTTTATTCAACTTATATAAGCCATTCAGACTTCTAAAATCACAATCCAGAAAGCTAAGTATGTATGAAGCCATTGTTTGTGGGAAATCTAAAGACAAGTTGGTATCTGGGAAATCATTTTGGCTGTCCTAGTACCCAATCCAGTCCCATATACACGTGCAACCTGGAGCCAGACTATATAAGATTAGATATCATAGAGTCCTGCCAGATGTTAAATCCTGTAGCTCTATAGCTACTGCTGCCTAGTTGTCTGTGAAGCCCAGGTGGTAATCTTCTCACTTACCATACAAACTTTCTATCTTTACCCTAATGATCCACTGGATCTTCTCCAGAATCATCTTCCGCGCCTCTCTCTCTTGGACAATCTGCCCACTTCACTCTCTGCCGAGCAAGCAGGTTTGTCATCAAGTGAGCTATCTTGGTCAAAAATAAAAAAGCTTATTTATAGGAGACTTACCTTCAGCACTCTCAGGCTTAAAGTTGTCCAGATCCTTTTATACTACAGTTTACTATACACATAGGGTATAATACATTATTGAATATGTTGAGTAAATTATTCTGCTGTTGATATGCCCAAGATAATCTGGTTTAGCAATCTCCTGCATTCTATTAGCTTTACTGTTATTCCCACATATGCCCTCAGCAATCTGTGGTGCTAGGAATCACAATATAATTTCCTTTATAGAGTTCAGTCAATCTTATTTATTGCTGAGAAGAGTTATCTGGTCAACCAGATGCTAATCTCATACCACCACTGGGTGTACATAAACTGATACTCTTCTAGAACGTTGTCCACCCTGCAAGCAAGAGTAGTAGGATCACCTTTAGGGAGATTACATAATTTTACAATCCTATGCTTCACTTTGTAAAAAAACTGTAATCTTACATTCAAGTGCCAATTGCATATCTTTCCCCGTCAGTATAGCACTTATTATCATACCATGTCTCTTTTATAATATACCCACCCACTTACTATATTTATGCCTTCCTCTTATAGCTTAATGTGTCCCCGATCTGAAATCTTATTGAGTACCTGAAACCAAACTTGGTGTACCTCCGAAGTTTAAGTAACCTCACCTGGGAGTTAGTCAACAAAAAGGGTATACTAGAAAATCACTGTCTTTGCCCACAATACTCAGGCTATAGCTACTTCTACCCCTGATGCTGTATTCTTCTGTACCACAATATCAGGCTAGATGTAGTGATATTGTAGTGTAGTCAATTTGTATGCTATAGTTACCAGCATGCCATTCAAAGAAAACTGTTGAACTTTTATTCCCTCCAATGTCACGGAGTTGACCTCTCAGCCAACACTTTGGACTATTTAGGTAAAACTACTCTGAGTACAATATCTGTACAGGGGGCTATTTGCAGGATCCTGAAAGAAGATTGCAATGATATATCAGACATTATGGATTTTTACAAGGTTTTGGGAGTCTCCTCTACTACTATGTGCTATGAATTGACTCAATATAGTTGAAAAAAACCTGTCGACTTAGCACCACCTTCCTTAGGATTTAGTGATACTTACATCATTCCTTATTGAACTACTAACATAACTTAAGATCTCAGTTCCTGCATTCCAAGATCATGAAGTTTATGATATCTACCATGCACTATGTACGAGTACTTTTCACTTCCAGAATCAGGCAAGTTGCAATAATGAAAATTGGGTACATATAGGTACGAAAGAGTTGGATGGTATGCCAAACGGTCAGCTCCCAGCAAGCATTTGACACTTTTCAAAATCAGTCACTACACATGCAGAAGTACTATATGGTGTCTAGCGAGTATTGAGATATTAACTGCAGCCAACTCAAGACACATATTCAAGGTACATGGCCTTGTCACAGTATAGCAGAAAGATGACACACAAGAGTTTAGGATAGCTGATATTGTGATAATCATTGGTCAAGCGTACCTGATACTGGAGAGCGACTGGCATTGGCTGGTCAATAGCCAGATTGATTTAAAAAGATTTGATGACATTTATGGAAGAATCTGGAATTACAGGATAGGGACTCAGTTATCTGCATGGGTGAGAATCATAATATTGTCGCTATACTGTATATAGGAACTATTACTAATCAGCAAAAATTGCAAGTCACGTCCTGTGCATCATGTGCATCTGATGTACAGGACATCCAGAATGCAAAACTTTAACTAGGATGTACAGGGACATGACAAGTAAAGTCAGGATGCAATAGGACGTATCTTCCAAATACAGGATGTAACAGAACATACACCCAAAACTCTGGACACAACTGGACATAGTAACCGACGTCAGAATGCATCTCTTAATATTCAGAATTCACAGGATATAGCCAATAGAAAGCATAACTTATACCTACAGTCACTCGTCAAAAGTGTTCGTGAAATGCTTACTTAGCAACCTCACCACAAATTCTGGTCTAAAAAGTTGACCATGACAGATCACAACTACCATATAAGCTCAAATGGTTAGACTGTAAATTTATATGACCTTTTTCCTTATTGGGTAGCATTTTTTTTAATTTATCTGCAGTTTCTATCTCAATTGACAGTACAGTTTGTGTAATAGTTGTTTTAAGATTCTTCAAATCTTTGAAACTGACTAAGTTTAGTAACTGTAATTAGAGACTATCTCACTTAAAAGTGTAGAAGAGGAGTAAGTGAATAGAATCTTACCACTCTCCCGACAACACAAGATTTCATAAACTCTCCCACTCTCTGCTCAATTTTCTGTTCTGCTCAACCCTTTTTGTACTACAACTAAACTGACCAAATAGGGAAAAACCCGGAGTATAAATAAGCACTAAAAGCTATTCAAATCACTCCAGTGAATGTTACACATATCCACTAACCTCCCTGCTTACTCATATAAGTTTTCTTTCTCCTCTATACACCACCATGCTAAAATTAGAACAGGAAAATCACAAAGAATACTATAGAATACCCCTTCCACACAATTCTCTGCTCCTATTCCCTCACAGTTTCTATATTTCCACACACTCCCGTGTAACTCCCGGTAGCAGAAACATGCTCTGGCCTAAAGTTGAATAAAATGACAATCAAAAGACAGTCTGGCAATAAATAATAGGTAAATAGACATACCACAAAAGGTTTAGCAAGGGTGGCTGGTATGCTGACAAAAGCGAACGATGGTGGATAGTAAATGGTCTATTAACAACAGGAGTAACCAGTACAGTGAACAACAATCAATGGATAAGTGACAGGCTGACAAATATGCAACAGGTTATGGGAATAAAGAGAGGTGGGAGAATTCTGAGCAGCAAAATTTCTGATAAGTCAGTCCACCATATGAGTGGAGAACACAATTTGTAATTTGGTCTTATCATGGTTGCATATTTTTCTCTGCAAACTGTACCTTCAGATGGAATAGACTAATGAATACTGTCTCTCCCGAAGTTCTTCTTGAACACTGGCCTCATGGCATTCCTGAAATCGCAGTTCTTCTATGGCAGCTTTTTTTTTCCTGCATACAAGCAGTCTTCCATTAGAATGTTGCTACCACTGTTGTGGGTGAAGATATTAAATCCACCATGGCAGAAACAGTAAAAAAAAATAACAGAAAATGCTGCACTATACTAAGGAAAGTCTAAGGATATAGCAAAAATTTAAAGTCCAATTATTCCTGTTATTGTAGTAGTAAGTTAACCAGCCATTTTGATCAACTTTATGAGTTGGCAATTTTGGCGAGGTTGCTTAGTAAGCAATTCACGAACACTTTTGACGAGTGACTGTAAATTATTACCGGAAGGGCTTTATTATTGTACTTTAATGTTTATCTTTAGGGCTACAGTGACTAGATTATAAAAATTAAGTAAGGACATAGAAGCAATTCAAAGTCAAATAGATATTATATCCAGTGTTTCCACCAACACTAATACTGAGTAGACATCCTTTACACATTTGGAAAGCTGGCATTGAGTACATCTACGATACCAAATATCATCCGGTGTGTCAGAGTATTGAGCACGGAATCTGACATAAAAGTTAGCACTTAGCCAGGACACAAAACAGGCTGAAACTCCACAAATAAGAGTACCAGGAAGAGGTCCTTTACAACAATGGACAGCTGGCATTGAGTATATCTACAATACCTAATGTCAGCCTGCGTATCGGAGTACTGAGGACAGCATCTAATGTCAATGCCAGCACTTTGCTAGGACACAAAATAGGCTGTAATCCCACAAATAATGGTGCTGGGAAGACATCCTTTACATCATTAGAAGGCTAGCATCGGGTAGAACATTGCTGTAGAGTGTGGGGTACTGTCCTTAAAGGTTGTCCAAGGAATCTGGTGTCAAAGTCAGCACTTTACCACTGTAAATATTACATCTATAATAGGCCATATCTTCAGCAATATTGATGCTAGGTTGATATGCTTTATACCGTGAGAAACCCTGCCTTGAGTAGAATGTTGGAGTAAAGTATTCAGTACTGCATCGAAAGGATGGTTGAGGAATCTGGCATCAAGGTCAGCACTTTGCCGGGGCTAATATTATCTCCATAATAGGCTGTATCTCCACCAATATTGATGTCAAGTAGATGTTCTTTATAGCTTTGAAATGCCCGTGTAGAGTAGAACATTGATGTAAAGTATCAAGTGCTGCACTCAAAGGTTGGCCGAGGGATCTGGTGTCAAATTCAGCACTTTACTAGGGTAAGTATTACCTTCATAATAGGTTGTATCTCCACCAATATTAATGCTGAGTAGACGTTCTTTATATCATTAAAAAGCCAATGTTGAATGAAACATTGTTCTAAAATATAAAGTGCTGTGCCCAAAGGATGGCTGAGCAATCTGGTATCAAATTCAGTACTTTACCAGGTTACAAAATAGACTGTAACTCCATGGATAATAGTGCTGAAAAGACGTCCTTTACTTTGTAGGAAAGCCCACATCAAGTAGAAAGTTTCCATAATGTATGGAGTATTTCACTCTAGAGATGGCTGAGGGATCTGATGTCAAACTCAGCATGTCGCCAGGATACCAAATAGGCTGTAACCCTTTGTAAACTTACAGTGAGCACATGTTCTTTGATGCAACTTGAACGGAAAGCTGAAATTGAGTAGAATGTTGTTCAAAATTATTACCTTTGATGGTATAGGGACTGAGAAGTAATGGTAGTTGACAGAATTGATGTTAATATTCTGACTGTGATGTTGTGTGATTGTCCAAACATGTCACAGTCTTAGAAAAACTTAACAAAATACCCAAGTTACCACGTACTCCTACAATCACAACTATCACTTACTTCTACATTTTACCCTGTGTACTATTTCGGCTCCCAGATCATTCAAGAGACCAAAATAGAATTTGGTATGACTCACTTCCTATTTGTGTAGATATTTTTAGATTTAGTCATAGTGTCCAGTAGATATACCAATGACTGGTATGCCAGTATGGCTTACTAGTAGTATCATGAATAAGACTCTCTGCCATATTGTGTCAGGACATCAGTAAGGATCAAGGTTGACCTAGTCAAATTAAGAGTTGAAAATTAGTGCATTCTCGCTAAGGATAAACTCTAAGTGAATGGGACACTGCTAGATACTCAAGACATCTAGGACGCATGAGATGGTAGCAACTGTGCATTTGTATCTAAATGTACAGCTGACATATCTGACACAGGGTTTTCTTTTTGTATATTCTACACAAGAGGCCAGATTGAAAAGAGAAAATAACTACCTATTTGTGCATTAGGGTAGTAGTCCTCTCTTTTCAATTCAGCCTTTTCCACAAGTGAGGAATACAAAGTATAAAAATTGCGTATGGGAAATGGATGTCTGTGATGTTGTGAACTTGGGAAATTCAGATTCAGGTTAATATCTGGAGGCACTAAGGAACTAGATACAAGGGCGTAAATTTAATAGGAGTAACAAGTTATAAAAACTTAGCAAGGAAAGTTAATCAGGAAACAGGAGAATTGAAGCAGAAAATAGTTGATTGTGTAAAGCTGACTCAAAATACAATAACTGGTGATAAAAGGGGTATGACATTGGACTACTGTGCTACCATACCTGGAAATACTCTGGAGAGAACTAGTAATGATAAGGATCCTGGTAAGAGGTAAGGTGAAGGTGCAGATATTAGAGCAATAGAGTAGCAGGGGGGATATCTCAGGCAAGGCTAGATGTGGGTTGGAAGCAATGTCGCATCAGGATACCACAGAGTGTGGTAGAGTAATACTGAATACTCTTGAAAGGGAACCAGCAACTGTAACTAGTATCATGCCATAGGGAAGGTGCAAGTTGAAACTGCATGCATCAAAACAAGAAAGTAATAAGGAAAATAACCTTGATATTAGCTGGATATGTGACAGATGTGACATCATATCCAGATGGAACAGACTGCATGGAGGCAATTTCATATCACCTTAAGGTAAGCAGATATTGCAATAGTCTCCTGGGTGTATAGAACACAGGGGGCACAGGAATGATGTCACTTATGTGAGAGCACAAGGCACAAGGGCAGATGCTGGGTATTTCTTTGCTAATGTATTGAGAACCAAGTAACTCTAGTGTAGCTGTGTCGCAAAATACTATAACGTCATTCTCTTTACATGTTTTATGCATAAATGGAATCAGATATTACTCAAGAATCTAAATTGTATAAACTTCAGAGTTTATTGATACTTTTCCTAATACTTCTGTACTCTCTTCTCCTAGTTTTCAAGTGTTGTTAACCACTTGCAATATGGTATATATTTATTATATTAATGTAATACAAGGATATCCCAAATAAGATTGGGGTAACAGGAGAGACCAATGTTGCCTCCAATTTCCCCCCAAGACACTCAGCAAGTATTGCAGTCATGAATGGTATAGGAGATAATTTCTTGAATGTCATCCTCTTTGAGGGTAGGAGTATGCCTAGTACACTTATTATTAGAAGTCAATCCATCGCATCTTGTCCGCAAATGAATCATCTGCCAGGTATGCCATAATTATAGTAGGAATGCTTTTTTAGTTAAGTGATTACAAAGTATCACTATGCAAAGGCACTCATCTTGTATTGTTTCTTTTCAATAAATGCTGTTGTGGTAGTTGCTGGGTGATACTCCTGTCTTCATGGCTTCTGAATTGTTGCTCGCGACAAACGATCTCTAATCTTAAAACGTCATTAGTACTCTATGTGCTTCGGCCACACGGTGTCACACTCCGCCACAAAACGTTAATTATTTTCACGCACCCCTGAGTACTATTTTATATAGCCTAGCGTACAAAGTTGGATTGTAGGAGCCAGTGGGATGGGGGATGGAAGGGGCGGCGTGGGTGTAGTGGAAACGAGCTGACCCCCCACAGCAGAGTAGACGAAGGCACAGGTTCAATTTCTCTGTACCAATAAACTACCATCAGATTGGTAGTGGTACTTTGGGAGGTGTGATTATAGGTGCTTACGATTCTAGCTCCCGGAATATGATAGTGAATATCATACGACAAACTCGATATGACTTGTTGTTTTCACGGCGTAGGATAGGTTCATAGATATCACTCTCAATTACCATATGAACAATCTTACGATCTTCTCCGTGGCCTGTATTCCCATAATATAACGAATATCTCATTGAACCCCACCCTACCCAACGCTATGACACCAGTACACACTTTCAAAGTCAATGTCACCTACACCCCAAGAACCGCCGCCCTCGCAGCTCCATATTCTGGAACAATCCCCCCTGTGAAAACCTGCCCAATTATTAGCCACAACCCAGACCAGTCAAAAAAAGAACACAAACCTCAAACTGCGCAACTCCTTGTCCAACCAACCCCTCTAACCCAGGAACAACCTTCCACCCTGCTCCCTCCGCCAAGGTCATAACCTCAGTAACCCTCGGTTTATAGGCCATCTCCGTTAGAACCCCCGCGCATGCTCCACCGGCCAGCAGTTCCCACAGTATAACCTTGAGCGCGTCATCAATTGGCTTATCCGCTGGGACCGTACAAACCGCGGTGATTGGTTTGACTTCCACACTCTTGGCTTCGGCGAGGGAATTTATAGCCACGAGATTGTATTCTTTTGGGAACGCCTCTACTAGAGACTTGAGATTCTCAGGAGTGCGGTTTACAACGTATATCCTACCATACCCCATCATGTGTAAAGCGTATACCGCTGCACGGGAGGTCCCACCAGCACCGATTACCAACGCCGTTGCCGTAGAGTGGCCCTCCGGTTCGGTAGCACCGCCAATGCGGAGGGAGTTTTGGATACCGACCCAGTCAAAGTTATCTCCTGTAAGCCTGCGCGTTCCGTCTTCTGTAGTAACCGGGATAACGGTGTTTACCGCGCCGATCGCTTGAGCATGGGCTGAAATAGAGGATAGAAGGGGGATTATAGAGATTTTATGCGGGATCGTGACGGATGCCCCTCCAAAGTTCTCGGTGTTCATGATCTCTTTAGTGGCGGAGACGTCAGCAGATTCGAAGAGGTGGTATGTATGTGGCAGGCCAAGGGACTGAAATAACGTGTTGTGCAACGCTGGGCTGCGGGAGTGGGAGAGGGGTGTGCCGAAAATGTAAAACTTCTTAGTTTCAAGCATGCCCATTAGGGAGAGGGCTTGGTGGATCTCTATTGTCGATAACTGGCCTGGTGCCGCCTTGAACGGGAGCGCCGGGTGGGTGACGGGAGTCAAGAAGGTGTTCAGGATTCTACTGAGCTTGCCTTTTTCGCCCATGTTGAGCGCTATCATGCGGGTTTCGTGGGTGGCGGCATATTTCCTAAAGTTCTCCAGATGGTAGTTGTCTTGTATGCTCTTCGCCTGGCCTATGAGCTTGATCACATCCCCGTATTTGAGAGTCATGTTGAATTTAGAAATCCAAGATGCATTCCTCCAGCAGAGATCTCCACCAAGATCGTGATGTGAGGCGATAATCTTGCTATAACCTTTACCCGAAGTAACCTTCTCAAGCAGTGCAACAGGCCAGGTAGTCTCAAGATCAATATACTCCAATCCCATCCTAATGCCAGTCAGGTAGAGCTCCAAAGCCCGTTGGTGATCTTCATCGGGGAACTTTCCGCCTTGACTCTTAGTCCTAATAGTGAAAACAACCGGGAGTTGAGTTTTGCCCCTGAGGACAGCAAGCTGCTCAGATACAAACGCCGGAGTCGCCACTCCATTTGAATCCGTAGGATCAATTAGCAAGTCTATCCTCACCTCAACTGCATCCGAGCCGATGGTGACAGAATTGATGGCACCCGTCGCTTCTTCCAAGTTCGGAAAAGTCAACGAAACAAAGAAAGATCTTGTCTTCTTAAGAAGCCTCTCGTGGTAATCCGAGTTGCCAGTAACAATTGCAAGGAATCTAGAAAAGTCGGCCTGTGCAATAGCCAGATCACTCTCAGATACAATCGGGCTGTAGTATTGGTAATTGCTGCATTCAGTATACCAAGGCTTGCGACGGTTCCAAACCCCAACCATATCCTCCACGTATGCAGGTCTAGTTTTGTCGATACTAAGGAACTCCATGACCCTTTCGATATTACGATGAACATGGATGACGATTCCTCCAGAAGAACAGTACTGCTTCAGGAGATTCCTTGCAACTGGCGTCTCTACAATACCTCCTCCGCAGGCAAAAATATAACTGTCAGGGTGGGCCTTAAGATGTCTCTGTAGAAGTTCCAATTCCAGCTTCCGAAATCCATCCCAGCCATGCTCTTTGATGATCTCTGGCAGTGCGCTCTTCTGCTCCTGCTCAAGCACGGTATCCAAATCAAGAACCGGGCGGTTCAGGATCTTAGCGGCCCGGATGCCCATCGTCGTCTTACCAGCACCTCTCATGCCAATAATGACAATCGTGCGATTGGAGCCCTTCTTCACTTCCTTCACTTGGGGATTCTCCAGAAGCTCGACACCGCCCAGGTGAACGTTGAAAGAGGTAGACAGTACATCCCACCAACCGGGCCATGTCTTCTCCACGCATTTTCTCTCTTGGAGAATGACTGGATTCGGTGCAATGAGTGAAATAACTGAGAAACTCATAGCAACCCGATGATCGTCATAACAGTGAACTCCTGCGGGGGTTTTCAATAAGTTGTAGTCTATTCCTTGGATCCATATACCATCTTCCAGCTCGCCGGCAGTGACACCGAATTTCCCAAGTTCGTGAACCATGGCGGCGATCCGATTACATTCTTTCACACGTTGATTGGCAATACCGGTTATAGAAGACCTCTCCACACCCTTGGCGACAGCCGCGAGAACTGATGCAGTCAAGAAAGCATCAGTCATAGGCTCCATGTCAACATGGGGCAAGGGCCTCAATTGGCCCTTTTGTGGACCTCGAACTGTAGTAGAATAGTCCGACTGCTCAACAGTGCACCCCATTGGCCTGAGAACATCCACAGCAAAGCGAGCATCTCCCTGGAGAGACTTCCTACCAATATTTGGTACAGTAACGGTATTCCCAGTGATAGCCGCGATAGCAAGAGGATAAGTAGCAGAACTAGCGTCACTCTCGACAACATACTCTGCCGGATTCTTGTAAGATCCTTGAGGGATGTGATAAGTATACTCCTCAGCAGTCGACTTTGTGACATCAATTCCGAAAGAAGACATCATGGCGATAGTCATATCGATATAGAGTTGAGAAATCGGCTTTCCGCCGACAAGCGACAAAGTAACCGGTTCGCGAGCATATGGCGCGCACATCAAAATTGATGACACATATTGAGAGGATACCTTCGCTTCGAGCTCAATTCTTCCTCCCATAAGTCCCGATGTTGAAGGAACACGAACCGGAAGACTGCCTTGGCTCTCGAGATATTCAACAGAACTTCCGTTTGAGCGAAGAGCATCGACAAGGGATCCAATTGGTCGCTGCTTCATACGGGCATTCCCTGTGAGAACAATAGAATCATGTTCACCCGAAGGAGACACCAGGGTAGCGACGGAAGTTAGAAAACGCGCTGCGGTTCCAGCATTGCCAAGATATAGCTCGTCCCCACAAGCACGAAGCTTGCCACCGTTTCCATTCACAACGAGAACGTCACCGTCCTCTTCCCAAGAATACTGGATTCCACCCAACTTGTGAAGGGCAGTAAGCATATGCTCGGTGTCATCGGAGTGGAGGAGATTCTTAACATGACAAGTTCCAGAACCCAACGCCGCTAGGACAAGCGCACGATTGGAGATAGATTTCGATCCCGGAGGAGTAACTTCCAGTTCTGGAACACCAGATCTCTGGGAATGGACAATGACACTTGGGGAGAGAATAACACGAATGGAGTCGTCATTAACAACAGATGCCTTCTTTTCATATGTTCTACCAATTGCAGCAAGGAGGACTACTTTCTTCTTGCGCCCGTCGTTCTTCTTGTCAACACCCATAATTGAGAGCATTCTCTCAACCCCACAGTGCTTTCCGGCAGTAAGCTTCTTGACACGCTTGTCTTCGAGAGAGGTCGGGAGGCCATAGCTAGTCAAGCACTTGGATAGTCTCGCGACAGCGCCAGGTTTGCAGACACCCAAGTGTCGAGCGAGCTCAGCTTCTTTGACCATTCCGATTGCCACACACTCTCCGTGAAGCATTTGTGGAAATAGGATAGCTTCAATAGCATGCCCGATAGAGTGACCGAAGTTGAGCAAGTTCCGTAACCCCCCCTCGCGCTCGTCTGCTGATACCACATGTGCCTTGACACGTACGGAGCCCAGGATGACATCTTTGAACACATTCTGAACGTTCCCGATCTGAGCTTTGCCTAGAAGCTGTCAGCGAAGTCAACCCAAGCCATGGTGATAGGTAACATACCACTCCCCGAGCTCCCAGCTCTAACCGTCTCGAGTATCAACCCGGAACTCTGTTCCAATCTAGCAAACTCGGCTTCATCCCAGATAGCAGCTGTCTATCACCATCATTAGCTACTACTCTCTCTACATCCCCACCTGTTCCAACCCAAACTCACCTTAATAACCTCTGCCATCCCATTAACAAACTCCCTCTCCGGCAAAGTCTCCAAGAACTTCATATCAATGAAAATTCTCTCTGGTTGCCAAAAGGCTCCAATCAAATTCTTCCCATGGGGCGAATCAATCGCCATCTTCCCGCCAATCGAAGAATCCACCATAGCCAATAGCGTAGTCGGCACCTGAATAAATCTAACCCCACGCATGAATGTTGCAGCGACATACCCGATCATGTCCCCAATGACGCCGCCTCCAAGTGCAATGACAACTGTGTCACGAGTGCATTTCTCCGAGAGCATCCAGTCCTCCACCTCAGCTTTCGTGGAGCGGGACTTTGAGTATTCGCCTGGTGGGATGATGTATGAGAGGAGACGGGCTTCAGGGGAATACTCGAGTGCATTTTTATTGAAAGAGGATTCGAAGGCGGGAAGGTAGAGAGGTGCGAGGTTTGTGTCGGTTATCAGGACATATGTTGACGAGATCAAGTTCTGTAGTAGATCTACCGTGATAGTGTCAGTAAGATCGTAACCGACCTTAATAGTATCCTTTCGAAGAATCTGCACCGTAGTAACAGTGGAGCCGTTATCGCTGCTCATGATTACGGTTTGTTATTTTGTGGTGAAGGGGATTCTCTCTTTTTTTTTTTTCCAAAGTTAATTCCAGCGGGGTTTAGAAACGAAGGAGACAAAAAGTTCGGTAATGATTTGCTTAAATGCTCTTCATCAACTGTTAGAGGAAGGACCCGTATCTTAAGTAACCCCTGAGGCGGAATGTTTTCAGGTGTCGGGACCCAGTGTGTACAAAGATTTCCGCTCGCCGCTATCGTAGAAACGGCGAAGGGGGCGAGGTGGAGGTATTTTTGTTTGACGAAGAGCGGGGCTAATTTATTCTTTTGCGTCACGTGGATGGGAGGTACTTGTATCACTAAAGCCGGCTCCTGAACTATGTTATCCGGACGGACACTGCGACATGAACATGTCACCTCAGGCCGAATGGTATCTACCGTACTGTTCGTACTCATGCTTGTGCTCGAGTAGAGAACTTTGTTGTTTCATCTAAAAATGGCACACACTGAAACAGTTAATTTACCATTACTTTACCTTACCAAGCAATACTATTTTTACTGGTAGAGATGGAGGTCTGGAGGTACAGGTCTCTGTTTTACTGAACCTTACCAAGATCCGGAAACAATACATGAGGTACAGATAAAGTTAAAAAAGTATATTTTCAATGACTCTCTACTCATGCGTCGGTTATATCATAGGTTAATGCCAGAACTCCCGGCTGCTTGCTTGCACGCAACCTGCAGCACTCCTCTGGAGTGCCTGCCAGCTTAATATGACTTGCTGGCTTAACATGACTTTTTTGTAACTCAACACAACATTTTTATAGCTTAATACAATGTTTTTGTAGCAAAATATAACATTTTTGTAATACAATAATATTATGATATCATAACTTAAGCAAAGACTATAACTCTACTGTATGAAACTTTTTAGTTTATATTTGTTTTTTTTTTTTCAACCTTGATACTTCTAACTATAAGTTTAGAAATTTTCTTTTATAGGCTTGAATTGTCTTTTTTTTTTTTTTTTTTTTTTTTTTATATCATAATAATATTTATATTCGTTGTTTAAGGTATAAAAACTCGCATGCAGTGCTAGCTATGGCGGAAACAAAACCATAAAAGCACGCATCCCACCTCCGTCTGAAGCAAAAAACGCAAGCCCCAAGCCCCTCTGGTATGGAGTCAACAGCACATCTCGCCCCGAACCAAGCCTCCAAAGAAACCCAACCCAAGACAAGCAGGAAGCCATAAGGAAAAACCCCCCTGGAAATCCCGGCCCAAAGGCACAAAAGAAAACCAAAACTATACCTACCAAGAATGCCGCAACTTGAAGAAGACCCGGCTGCCCGAAGGCTAACCCAATATTGAGCCCCAAATAAAAAGGGAGGGCCCGGGCACATCGGGGCCAGGTACTCCAGCAATAGTGCACTCCTGCCAAGCCGGTGGTAGGCATAAGAAAGAGGAGAGGTTCCAACCAGCCCGACACAGTGCAATACTGACCGGAGGAGGGGGGCCAGGGCTGGAGCCCCCGGGAGGGGAGAAAGGAGACAGAAAGACAACAGCCACCTCTGCTCCACTGGAGTGGGGAGGTAGTAGGGTGCCAGCCGACCAAACCGAGGAGAGGAGAAAGGAGGGATAGACCCAAATGCCGAAGCAACTATATATGAAATGTGTTCGTGTCTTAACTAGGCGGTCTGCACTAATTCCAAATGCCCACAGCCGAGGAGAGATGCAACGGACAAAGAGGAGGGGAGTGGCGAAATCGACCATAGCCTGTTGAGAAGACCAACTACAATCCCCCGACCGTGGGACTGACCCGTACCCACTAGCGGGACAGAACTCAGACCCAGTAGTGGGACTAACTCAAACAGACCAGAGAAAAGGAGAAGGAATCGATCGTAATCGCGTACCGCAAACTGTATTCCCAGCCGTGTGTTGTAGGGAAAAAAGGAGCTGCCCGACCATGCTGATGCTAAGCGAGGCCAAAGCAAAAGCGGGGCAGGAGTGAGGACCAGCAATCAAAGATGCCAGAAAGGAGGAAGAAGGATCTCAAGAGGGTAGACCTTAAGAGAGAAGGCATAAGAGAAGTTCCACCGCGGTGGAAAAATAAGGAGTAATAGCCTGGTCCACTCCCTAGAGAAAGGACCAGACGCGAAAAGTGGTAAGAAGTCCTTGGTGTTGAGTTGTATTCAAAGAGGTAATAAATTTCAATCACCGGAGGTGTAGTGGAGATGGTCAGTATAGGATTGAATTGTTTGCCTATCTTTTATATATGGTTTCATGAAAGAAGTAAAGTTCTATTAGCTTATAAGGATTTATTTAATCATAACTTAATAATATTAAATTCCAAGATTCTATTGTTCTTCTAAGCTACATGATACTCTCATAATATTATTAGATTCAATAAACTACTAGTAAGATTACTGTAATCTTATATTGATCTACAATAAGTCACAATATTAAACCATAAAAATTTATGTTAAGCTAAAAGTCATGTTGAACTTATAGATAATATTAAGCTAACAGATACTTTAGTTTAGTATTACAAATTACAAGCAAGTAACCAAAAAAGATTTGTAGTGATCAGCCACAATTATAGTACAAGAAAGTACTTCTGAAAATGATAATATTATAGAAATTATATTATATATCTACTAAGATTTTACTACTAAATACTAGAGATATTTCATATTATCAGATACTAAAACAATTACACATATCTAGAACTTAATGTAAGAAATGCTTTGAAGTTTATATTAATCTGTCATTATAAATAATAGTAAGGTGCTATTTGGCAAGCTAAAAATACAATAGTATTTCTACCTTTATTGCATATCCTTACAACATTTTTATTTTAGTTTAGCCTAATATTTAGCATAGTAGAAATATCATAGATTTTTATATAATAAAGATCTCAAAATATTATGTCATTAATGTTTTTGAAAATTCCCTCAAATACCACAGTATTCTTGGATGCTATAGGAATATATTATATAAGTTTTACTTCTGTGTAAGTTAAATACAAATTTAGTTTTTCAATATAAACTAAAAGATGAAATTTCTCCTCTTGCTCTCCGTGTAAATGAAAATAGACTCCATCAAGTACTATTACAGTTAGCCAAACCTATACTCATACTGGAGTTAAGAGACTACTGAAATAGGAATGGTGGTAGGCAAGAGTCTACCAAGTTGAGGTACTATTAGTTAACTACCTCAGTTGGGCATATTAAACCATACTAGAATTACTTAGACACTAGTACGTGAGAGTGGTTATGCTACTCAGTAGGATAATCAAAGCAGTCAATTTAGGTGTTATCTTAAATTGTTTGACAATAAGTTCAAGTAGAGTTACCCTACCTTTATACTAGAGTTATTCTATCTTAGGGCACAAGTTACTATTCTATGGAGTATAGTTACCTTATCTTGATAGTAATTTGTTATATAGGAATTCGAAAGAAGTTGTTAGATAGTTTGTGTCACGATTCTAGATCGGACATAGTAGATTTCACTAGTTAGCTAGTAAGTTTCATTTGTTACGAAATTGGTTTATGAGTTTCCTTTGTTACGTAGTTGTTTTATGTTATGATTTATGTTTTCACGTACTTGACCTATTCAGAGGTCATGTGATTTATGATGGGCTATGCAACGAGGCAGACTACAAGGCAGACTCGTTGAGGTTTCATTTGTTATATTTCACGCACGAGACTTATTTAGAAGTCACGGGGCTGCATAAGGAGGCTATGCAACGAGGCTGTGCGCAAGGCAGACTCGTTAGGTTTATGTTATGTTTTATGTTATGTTTCACGCACATGATCTATTCAGAGGTCATGGGGCTGCGCAAGGGGGCTGCGCAAGGCAGACTGGCAAGGCAGACTGCCTTTGGTTTGATTTGTAAGCAGGTTGAGGGAAGGACTATATAAGGAGTCCTTGGAGGCGAGTTAGTTAGTTCTTCACGCAACCATCTAAGTTATTTTCCTACTTATTGTTTTAAGAACGAATTTACTTTATTCTATCTACCTCACGATAGTTACACGAACTTAGTAGAAGAGGAACGCCTCTACGACTACTAAGTGTAACAAGAGAAAAGGTAATAGTGTGAACACACACTATACGAGAACGACTAAGAAAAGTAATAGTGTGAACGCACACTATTAGTACGAAATATATATAGTATCATACGATACTATAAGAGAAGTATCGTTGCCTGTCGCGTGAACTGATATAGGAACAGGACTCCTCAACATTTGGTTGCGTCTCACCAGCGACGCCCAACGATAGACAACACGGCTTTCAACCCAGATCACGAAGGTGATCTCGATATAAACGACGATACCCTAGGGCTAGGAGGAGATTTTACCGACGCCCTAGAAAACGCATCAGCACAACCCTCAAGGACAGGAAGTCCAGTCACACCAGAAGACAGATCACCTGCGGAAAGCTCCGACGAAGAAGGAACACCAACTCCAAGAAGGATGGCGGACGTACCCGCACCAGCGGCGGCACCACCTGCCCCAGTCAATGTAATCGGCATGACTGAGGCACAATTCAACGCTTTCCGAATTTCCGCTCAACCAAACTCGAGGAATCGACCGAAGCCAAGGGAGCCTGATGTGTTTAAAGGAGATCGAACGAAGTTTCGGAGCTTCATAGCTCAACTAGAGTGGTACTTTAGGGTCAAAGAATACAACGGCAGCGATGACAACCTGAAGGTAGCCTTTGCGGAGTCTCTCCTGAGAGACACGGCCGAGGCATGGCTCATCCCCTATAGCGAAGGATCCAAACCAAGGACTTGGGACACGTGGGACGAGTTCAAACAAACCCTAAAGGAACAATTCGGAGACCCGAATGCAAGAGAAACAGCACGACTCAAACTCGAGACAATGAAGCAAGGAAGAAGGAACAGGACAGAGTTCTGGAACGAGTTCCGACTTATCGCAAGCGAAGCAGAATATGACGACAACTCACTATGGAATCACCTATTGTCAGCATGCAGCGAAACGCTACAAGACGCCTGGGGTTTAGGAGATACACCTTTCACCACTACCGACGCTTTCGCGAGATGGGCAATCGCGAAGGAGAACAAGCTCAACCAGGTGAAGCATGCAAAAAAGCAGAACCCCACGGCGAGATAACAAGAAATACCAAGAAGCGCCGACGGAAAATATGTGGCTAAGACTACCACATCTGGAGGAAGCGGAGGAGAACCGATGGACCTGGATGCGGTAAGGGGAGGAAAGAAGAAGTTCCAAACCCGATTCGGGATGCCGAAACTATCACCCTTGGAATATCGGAAGAGAAGAGAAGAGAACGCATGCCTCAGATGCGGAAAGAAGGGACACTTTATTGCGCAATGCGGGAATAAAGATGTCAAGATCCGAGAGATGACGATGGAAAACCCCCAGGAGGATTTAAACGACTCGGGTCCCCAGTAAATGGTGGTCGGAGGGACCAGCCAAAGGGAAAACCCACTAGGATTACACAACTATCGACGGCTTTTGATAACTCGGCACTATTCCAACACACGGACAACAAAGAAGAACAAGACGATTCCGATCACCTCATGCTCAAGATAAAGATATCAACAAACAATGGAATAACGGAGACCAACGCAATGCTGGATTCAGGGGCAACGGAAATCTTCATCGACCAAGAGTTTTGCGACATGAACCAAATACCCCTGAATCGGATCAGCAAACCCAGAGACATCTATGTGGTCAATGGGGAAAAAAGCAAAGCGGGACCCATTACCCACGAAGCGGAAGTATCTATGGAGATCGGAACACACAAAGAAGAGGTGGTTTTCCAAGTGGCCAATATGAGGAAGTATACGGCCATACTGGGAACACCGTGGCTCAAACGACATAACCCAAGGATCGACTGGAAACGAGAAAAGATACATTTCGACAGCGACGAATGCACGGCAAGCTGTGTCGAAAAACCACCAACGGTCAATACAGTTCCAGAAGAAATTGCGATATGGGAGAACGAGCAAGCACGCATGTTGGAAATAACATGTAACGAAGGGGACATTCAGATCAGACGGATGGACCCGAAAGCAAAGATACCGACTAAGGGATCGGTTATGGCTGCAGGTCACGACCTATACAGCATGAATGGTACGACTGTTCCCGCCAGGGGACAGGCCATGATAAGAACCGGGATTGCGATACAACTCCCCGAAGGAACCTATGCATGAATAGCTCCAAGAAGTGGATTAGCGGTACGTCATGGTATCACCACTGGAGCCGGAGTCATAGACGCAGACTATCGAGGGGAGGTTCAAGTATTGCTTATGAACCTGAAAGACGAAGACTGCGAGATCAGAGAAGGGGACCGAATCGCCCAAATGATCATCGAAAAAATCGATACTCGGCAACTACAGGAAGTAGTTAGCTTGGAAGAAACGATAAGAGGCGAGAACGGATTCGGGAGTACTGGTACCACGGAGATAGAACAACCTAAAAGGAAAACCCTCGATATCGACTTTATATCAGCAAAAACCTTCGGAAAACTCTATCGAAAAGGAGAACGATGTGGAGTACTCAAATGGGAGCCCGAAGAAGATGGGCCCACGATAGCCGAAGCTTCGACGATAAGTACGCGGCTAGCCGTACGACAAGGAATGAATAAGCAAAAGACAACGCTTAAAGAAATGGTACCGAGGGAATACCATGGATTCCTGGATGTGTTCGAAGAAGGAGAAAAGAAGGATCTACCCGAACGCAGGCCAGAGGATCACAAGATCGAGCTAGAGGAAGGGAAGACGGCTCCCTTTATGAAACTCTACCCGTTACAAGAAGAAGAGCTCAAGGTATTAAGAGAATACCTTGAACAGAACCTGGCACGAAGATGGATAAGGCCATCATCATCGTCAGCAGGAGCACCAATATTATTTGTCAAAAAGAAAGATGGCAAGTTGAGGTTATGCGTGGACTTCAGAGGGTTGAATGCGGTATCTAAAAAAGACAGATACCCATTACCTCTGATAGATGAAGCATTGGATCGACTGGGAAAGGCGCAATGGTACACCAAGCTGGACATCAAGGATGCCTATCACAATATCAGGATCGCCAAAGGAGACGAATGGAAAACGGCATTTCGCACTAGGTACGGACTATACGAATACCTAGTAATGCCGTTTGGACTATCCAATGCACTGGCCACATTCCAACGATGGATTAACTCCAAGTTAAGTCAATTCCTGGATGTGTGTTGTATCGTCTATCTAGACGATATCCTCATATATTCAGAAAACTTGGAACAACACCAGAAGGATATACGGTCGATAATCACGGCATTGCGACAGGCTAAAGTCAAGCTGAAGCCTACAAAATGCGAGTTCCACAAAAAAGAAACGGAATATCTGGGCTTCATCATCAGCCCAGAAGGGATAAAAGCGGATCCGGTCAAGACAGAAGAAATCGAAATTTGGAAACCTCCAAAGAGCGTCAAGGGAGTTCAAAGCTTTTTAGGCTTCTGCAACTTCTATCGAAGATTTATAGAAGGATTTAGCAGAGTGGCTAAACCGCTATACGGACTCACTAAGAAAGGAATCAAATGGGAGTGGGGGGAACAACATCAAACGAGTTTCGACAAGTTAAGAGAGAAACTCACTACGGCACCCATACTCCAACATTTCAATCCAGAATTACCGATAAGGATTGAAACGGACGCATCGAACTACGTATGCTCGGGCATACTATCGCAACTAGCGGAGGATGGATTTTGGCACCCGGTGGCATTCCGATCCAAAACCATGTCAAAAGCGGAATGCAACTACGATATACACGACAAAGAACTGTTAGCGATCGTACAGGCATTCAAGACATGGAGAACCTATACGTTGGGACACAAACATGACATCAAAGTCATAACCGACCACAAGAATCTAGTGCCGTTCACCACCACGAAGGAACTCAACCAAAGACAAGCAAGATGGTATGAAACGTTGTCGCAATACCATTTCAAAATCGAGTACCGACCCGGCAAACAAGGAGGACAACCAGACGCGCTCACGAGAAGGGCAGAAGATCTGCCAAACAAAGAAGACGAACGGATCAAACAAAGAGAAAGAATACTACTCCCTAAGGAAAAGTATTTCGAAGAAGGATACGACAGTGGATACGAATCCATGAACGAAGTAGGCACAACGGTGCTAAGCGACGAAGGATACACTCGATGGATCAAGGAAAAAACAAAAGAAGATGAGGATATGAAGAAAATATCCCAAGCGTTGGAAGAAAAAAGAAAGGAAATGAAGGGGGTGGCGTTGGGATTATACCAAAGAAACGAGGGATACCTATGGTATGACAACCGGATAAGGATCCCGGCAGATGAGGCATTACGAACGGAAACGATAAGAAGAAATCACGACATTCCACAAGCGGGACACGGCGGAACGGCTAAAACGGCAGAGCTTATCGGAAGGTCATACTACTGGCCTAATATGCGCAACGATATCAAACGATACGTCAAGAACTGCGAAACATGTCAGCGGACCAAGGCAGTGCGTCATGCACCTTATGGACTACTAAAACCACTGGAAGCTCCTGGAAGACCATGGCAATCGATAAGCATGGACTTCATCACCGGACTACCAGAATCAAAAGGATGCGACGCAATATGGGTAGTGGTCGATCGTCTGACCAAGATGGCACATTTCGTGCCATGCAATACCACTATGGATACGACGGGATTATTCCAGTTGTTTAAAGACCAAGTCTTTAGATTACATGGTCTACCAAAAGACGTCATTTCCGACCGTGGATCATTATTTACTTCCGATTTGTGGAAGGAAATAACTCAACATTTGAAAATGGACCGACGGTTAAGCACAGCATTTCATCCACAAACCGACGGACAAACGGAACGAACAAATGCGATATTAGAACAATATCTACGGGCATTTGTGAACTATCAGCAGGACAACTGGATAGATTACCTCGCTACGGCAGAATTCGCATACAACAACGGAAAACAAGAAACCATTCAGATGACACCCTTTTACGCGAACTACGGATATGATCCAACGTTCGATCCGGCAAAATACGATGTGCCGACAAAGATAACGGAGGTCGAGAACATGCAACAACTGCACGCGATATTACGAGAAGAAATCTATCACGCGCAACAACGACACAAAGAATCAGCCGACAAACACAGAAAACCCGACCCGAACTTAGCCATAGGAGATAAGGTATGGCTAATACCAAAAAACATACGAACCACGAGACCATCACGGAAGTTGGACTACAAGAAATTAGGACCTTTTACGATCAAGGAACGAGTGGGACTGAGAGCATATAAGCTCGACCTCCCACGCTCGATGAACAACACTCATCCAACATTCCACATCAGTCTCATCGAACCCTATCAAGATAACTCTTTTCCCTCACAAAAACAACCTCCTCCTCCACCGATCGAAATCGACGTTGAAAAAGAATACGAACTCGACGAAATCATCGATTCTCGCTTACACTACGGAAAACTACAATACCGCGCGAAGTGGACCGGATATCCCGCTGAACACGATCTAGAGTGGTATCCAGCCGACAACTTCGAAAATGCAACCGTGGCAACGCGAGAATTCCACAAACGAAGCCCTGGGAAGCCAGGCCCCGAGCCCAGTAAGATTCGGAGACTGGGTGGAGGTAAAAGAGGAGGACCTCACAAACGAACAATGGGTGAACCTGGCGGATCTCAACCGCCCAGCAAACCCATCACGCGAACACGACTTAATGTCGTGGACATACTGCTACGACGACGGATGCCCGACCCACTACGGAGACAAGGTCGGGGCGAACTGGCTCCCGCGGGAACGCAGCAGAAGGACTTCGGGGACGAAGTCAGGAGGAAGGGGGGGCAAAAAATCCAAGAAGGTCCGGTGGGTGGACCAGGAGACGGAGACGACGCCAACCCCCCCGAGCACAGAAACGACGCCAACCCCGGAACCAAAAACTCCCTCGAACACGCCAACCTCCTCCACGAGTCCCGAACCTCCCACATCACCACAAACAACCGAGCCCGATACGATCGAATCACTCCAGCAACAAATCAAGCGAATGCAGGAGACGATCGACGCGCACGAAATCGATGCCCGCCTATACCAAGGGCAAACGAAGATGTGGGAGGCGAAGGGGAGACAGTTGGAGAGGGAGAACGAGCGGTTGGTGAGGAAGGTGACGGCGGAGCAAGTCAAGGTGGGACTTGCCGAGCACGCGATGAAGAGGTTGCGGGAGCAACTGAGGAGCCGGGAGGCCAAGTACCAGAGGCTTAAAAACCTCTTGTACGAAGTAACCGGAGGGATAAGGAGGAGCGCTAATCTCATGTTGGAGATAGCGGGAAAGAGCGGGGAGTACGATTGGTTGGCCTAATGGGACTTAGGCCTAGGGAGAGGGGAGCTATTGTCACGATTCTAGATCGGACATAGCAGGTTTTATTAGTTAGCTAGTAAGTTTCATTTGTTACGAGATTGATTTATGTTTCATTTGTTATGAAGTTGATTTATGTTATGATTTATGTTTTCACGCACTTGACCTATTCAGAGGTCATGTGATTTATGATGGGCTATGCAACGAGGCAGACTACAAGGCAGACTCGTTGAGGTTTCATTTGTTATATTTCACGCACGAGACTTATTTAGAAGTCACGGGGCTGCATAAGGAGGCTATGCAACGAGGCTGTGCGCAAGGCAGACTCGTTAGGTTTATGTTATGTTTTATGTTATGTTTCACGCACATGATCTATTCAGAGGTCATGGGGCTGCGCAAGGGGGCTGCGCAAGGCAGACTGGCAAGGCAGACTGCCTTTGGTTTGATTTGTAAGCAGGTTGAGGGAAGGACTATATAAGGAGTCCTTGGAGGCGAGTTAGTTAGTTCTTCACGCAACCATCTAAGTTATTTTCCTACTTATTGTTTTAAGAACGAATTTACTTTATTCTATCTACCTCACGATAGTTACACGAACTTAGTAGAAGAGGAACGCCTCTACGACTACTAAGTGTAACAAGAGAAAAGGTAATAGTGTGAACGCACACTATACGAGAACGACTAAGAAAAGTAATAGTGTGAACGCACACTATTAGTACGAAATATATATAGTATCATACGATACTATAAGAGAAGTATCGTTGCCTGTCGCGTGAACTGATATAGGAACAGGACCCCTTAACAGTTTGTTACGCAAAACTAAATAGGATGTATAAATGTCTGATTGTACAGATCACTCTGGTACAATTAGCTGAATTCTAAATAAGCTGTATCTTGGAAGTATAATGGCTAATACCTGCTTCCAACTCTGTTACAAGTTTCTAGTATCTTGAACAACAGCCTGAAGAGTTGCTATTAGACTAGTAAAAGTCTATCAGTAGAGATACTCCTGTAACACTATATGTACCTATGCTATCTGCCTGACTAGAAGCTGCCTGGAAGATAAACTTTATCCTCCAGATGGTATCACGACTCAGTTATAAAATTACATAGTATTATCTAGAGAGAAATAAGAGTATCCAGATAGTATTAGGATACATGATAAATTAAGTCAAAACATAGAGTGTGGGGAGTAGGAGAGGGGAAACATCAGGACATAGTAGACACTAGAAAGAAGCGCATCGGAGCAGGAAATGTAAAGAACGAGGCTACTGGACATTGAGGGTGTGGATCCAATATCAGGACAGACAGCGTTTGGGTCAGATATCATGCAAAATCAAAAGGTGTTCAGGCGTTGCACAGAGGCAACAGCAATAGCTTTGACGTAACGAGGGTGCCAGCATAGTGTACCAGACTTAGCTGGAGTACAACAGGAGTTCACCAGATGCTATCAAGGTACTGGAAACCCAAGAAGTTGGTATTACTTTGGTATTACGCTGGAGTTCAGATAAGGGATACTAAATGATGCAAGTCAGGATACGATATCGATGAGATGTCTTTCCGATATCACATTCTAATTCGCGATTTGCGTTCTGAACATCTGGTGCTCCAGGCGCAGGGCACACCAGGGATGTGTGTAGAAATTTTCGCTGATAAATGAAGGGAAAAAGCAGAACCTAGAGAATGGTCCTAGAGTTGTTTCGTATACAACTGACCAAAACTGACCAAGTAATACTACCTTCAAGTTAGAATTAGTAGGGGGTTACTGGAAGTCTATAGCTAAGATAACCGAAGTCTATTGCTCTAAAAGTACAATAGTATTAGAGAATCATTAAGAGCTCTATAATACTAGTCTGAGGTCATGATGAGATCTACTGCCATGAGAGTTGACTGTAGGTATCATCTATTAGTGATCAACCTCTAAAGGCGTCAACTATGAGAGCTATGTGGCCATCTTCTGAAATAATATAGAAATGAGTAGAACCAGATATATGTTCACAGGTTGTGAATACTTGCAGAAGACTAAGTATATATGTATAGAGAGTTTCATAGTTGGTATAGTATCTACCTGGATATGTCAACTTGCCACTAACATATTTGCAATATGAAGAGATTTTTCTCCTGTGATTGCATTAGAGATGCAGTAGCTATATAACACTTCAATCAGGAAAGTATTAGGAAAGTACAAAGTAGTCTGGTTTGCTATAGGGGATCATTGATCTTACTTGTAGAGGTTGACTAGATAGCACACAGGTAGGCTTCATTACGGGATCTACGGGGCCCCGAAAAACACAGGTCCCCGACAAAATTCCCCGCCCCGGCCCGCACAACGGCCCGGGCCGGGGCCTATTTTTTTAGCAATTTTCTGCAAAGCCCCCCCGCCCCCACGTAACAGCAGGACCTCAGAGCCCAAAACCCGCCCCACCCCGTCCCGTAACGAACACTACACACAGGAGTTGAGTGCTTGTAAGTGCAGAGTAGTAATAGGGAGTAACTGTTATTATATAAAATATACTTAAGTATATGTAAGTTCTCCTTTACTCTGAAAATTAACTACCACTTAAGATCAGGACTTAATTGAGTAAAAGCTGTAACTTAATAATATTAAGTTTTACTATTTTATTTTTCCAACTCTACTACTGATTATCTTTACCTTTACGATGGAAAGAATACATCAGAGCAGGTACAACCTTAAGATCCATCTTTCTAATTGGAGTCTCATTACAGTAGAGACTTCTATTATGTAAAAGCTATGTAGATGGCCCAGGAATAAGCATATATGATTTGATAAGGTTAAGTAAAGGTAGCTAATTGCCTATCAACTAGGTATCTAACCTGAGGAGTCTGCCTTCCCTAGGCAAATACGCTAGACAGGTAGTAGAATTATATATAATTTAACTACTTGTTACTGTTCGCATAACTAGTAAATCTCTTTTTCATGATATAATTCTCAGTAATGTATGTACTTACATCTTTCTTTCTCTGAATTTTTGACTGTGCAAAAAGTTTCTTTTAATTAAAATTTTAAAATTATGGTTTCATTTAGCTTGACACAGAATAAAAAACCGCTGTTTTTTTGTGAAAGAATTTTTTTTTAAAATAAAAAATCCCAGTTTTTATGGATATATGAGTGTTTGGCAAGTTCAAATATTTTTCTTTTCACTTCAATAGGTAATAATTATTTAGACGATAATCAATAGTAAGATATTGATAGAATAAGTTATACTTAAAAGTTAAAGTATTAAAAGATTTTCCTCTACTATAACTATAATGGAACCTACCATTTGCAAAATACTAAGACCATCTATCTTAAATTGAAGTTATTTATTCCTTTCCTGCTAATATATATTTAAGAACATTTATAAATAGTAGAAATATAGGCAAGACTATTGAAAATCTGAATATTCAGGAAAAATGTATTAAAAGATGGTTTTTTTATAAACATTATTACTTTACCTTTCATTAGATATATGTAAGCATGAATTATATATAATATTGGAAATAAAATACTATATAAACTAACTTATAGAATAGCATAGTTTAATTTTTAAACAAGTAAATAATTTGATACTATAAAAGAATGAGTTATCTCTTTTCTAATTGTCTTTGATAAATTACAGGCTAACAAAATACTGAGAATAAAGAAGCAAAGTTTTTACAATACCATAGTATTTTTGTATCTATCAAATACTGCTTAACAATTTTAGGTTAATACAGAAGAAAAAGCTGAGAATAAGTGAGAAATACTCAGTTTTTCTGACATGTCAAACAGAGTATAAAAATATTAAAAACTCGACATAATTAAATTCCGAGATATCTGAGGATACAGTTACATTTGAGGGGCCTTTTGAAAATATTAGTAGTATGTGAAACCTTTACTGTTTTTTATAAAAATATAACTAATGCAGTGTTCAGTATATACTAATAAATAAATACTATTGCATTTTATGAAAATAACTTCTGCTAAAATAAAAATACTGGAGTATTTCCAAAAATATTGGTATTCAGCAATACACTTTTACTATAGTATATTTTCTAATAAGTAAAATCATATTTGATATTTGTAATAGAGCTTGTATACTACAAGTTTATTTTTTTGTTTTTATTAGACATATAGCATATAAGCAAATTACAACTTAAACTTGGTTTTTTTCACATAATAAAATATCTCTTTTTTGTTAAAATCATATATCTTATATTTGTTGATAGAGTAAGCAGTTCTTCTGCATATTCTTTCTCTTACAGTAAAGAGTTTTAATATTCTTGAATCTCATATCAGGCTCTTACTATATTGCCAATAGTCACAGTTATTATAATATTTTAAAGGAAAGTACTATCCAAATGAATGAAAAAAGTCACAACTGTCATAGTCTGTAAGATCTATATTGTCTTCCCTGATTTAACAAGAAAGTACCAAAAAAAAACTTTCTTACCTTTTAAACATATATAACATCTTCTCCTAATTCAACAATCATCTTTCTTCAATTATAAATAACATTATACTAGAAATATTAGAAATCATTTGAATTGGTACAATTACTCTGCAGATCATATCTGTACTCACCACCTTACAATTTGAAAATTAATATCGTAACATAGGTTTTCCTGCACTAGTTTACAATTTTTAAAAAATATCTTTCGTAAAACATGGTTTGTAAAATATATTTACAATTAATAATGAGCCAAATACTATGATTAATTGAAAATATATTTTGGCTCAAAATATATTTTCAATTTACAAACTACTCATCTGAACATCTTCTAATATTTCTTAAATCTCAACCTACCTAACTCCTGAGTAATTAAATAGTATAAATAAAATTATCATCTAATTAACAAATTTTAGTAATATTATATTACCATAATATTATATATTTTGAATCTTGCTAAACATTTTCTCAGTGTAGTGGGTTTAGTTCAGAAATTTTATATTATAAAGACCAGTTTATAGCATAAAAGTAACATACCAAACAGGAGTAAAAATACATGTATTGAAATAGTTATAGTCTAATCTATCTGATAATAAATGTTGAAAAACCATTGACTTAATTTAAAGTATCTTAGAAGATCCACAGTTTTTGTTAAAATAAACCTAAATGTAGCAATATCTCATTAGTAAGCAGAAGATAACTTCCAAAATTTAATATAATTAATTCTTAACTTAACATATTTCTACTATTTTAATAATATTATTCTTATGATGATGTAGTTGTTACGAACCTGGTTCAGTTTGTAAAGGATTTCATATATTTATTGGATGTCTATACACATGACCTGCTTAGGGATCATGTGAGGGATGTTTTGATTCATGACGAGATTGAGTCATATGATGTTATGATTATTGTTTGTACACATGACTTTGATTTAAGTCATGGTTGTGATGTTATATGAGATTATGTTAGACATATAAAGTCTAGCATGGTGGTAATGTCACGTAACTGACTATAGAGGTCAGGTGACTTAACGGATGGTTGCGGTAATGCTATATAGGAATTGAAATAATAATTTCTGATTCATAACTCCCTGACCGCAAACTATACAGACCACTCACAATAGTGACAAGTTGACCAGGGGATTTTCTATTAATAAGATAGAAGATATCTGGGGCTATCAAGATATTTTAGAAGCCACCAATACCCTTCCAAGACTAGGTATATATGGGACCACTCTCATAAGAGTACCTCTTAGAGCCAGGAGGTCCGAGCGGAACCATACTTGAATCAGAAGACTGGAGATGCATGAGACTTCTATAATACTGGCATGTCAAGACTCATGCAAGCATATATTATCTATGCACCAATTCCTAACAACGAACTTAGCCAGTTCTTGATCAGAAGAGATGATTGGAATGATAGCCATTTGGACTACATTTACATACTTAGTCTATCTAAGCTTAGAGATCGTGAGGAGATCATTGGAAGACAGGACGCTATCCTCTCAAGATAAATATCTCGTTTCATTTACGGCTGAAGTAGTGTGCGAACTTTCAGGGTCAAATAGTGTTCACACTTAGTAGAAACTAAAGTTAAAAGCTCCTTGATGCAAGTTAGTATATGGATACTAAGTACTGGTTGATTTGTATAAATAGGTTTAAGGTCTCCAGGTTAGTTAGTGGAATCAAGTAACAGAGAAGAGACTTTAACAATATAATAAGTTCTACAAAAATCCAAATCTTTACCTTTTATTACTCTACTACTTCACAAGTCTTCCTAGACAATCTCCAATCTTAAGATTCAGGTCCTAGTCTGACTGATAAGATCGATCTTGACTACCATATAACTGATTGATAGTTGGAGAGAAGTAAGCCTTACAAGGCTTACTTAGATTTCATGCACATGACTTGTTTAAGAGGTTATAGGGACTATGTACATAACTTAAGAAGAGATTATAAGGGTAAAGAATCATGTAGTCATATAGAGCATATTAGCAATCTATATGATAATTGGATTTATAAGTGGAATGAGGGAAGTGTTAGGTAGTAGCCGAGATCGATTTTATCGGTCAGACTAGGGCCTGAATCTTATGATCGGAGATTGTCTAAGAAGACTTGTAAAGTAAATAAAAGAATAAAAGTATAGATTTGTAATTTTGTAAACTTATTATATTGTTAAGGTCTCTTCTCCGTTGCTTGATTCTTGTAACTAACCTAGAGACCTTAAACCTATTTATACTAATCTACCGGTACTTAGTATCCCTATACTAACTTATACCGAGGAGCTTTTAACTTTAGTTTCTACTAAGTGCGAACACCGTTTGACCCTGAAAGTTCGTAAACCACTTCAACCTTAATTGAGACGAGATATTTATCTTGAGAGGATAGTGTCCGATCTCCCAATGATCTCTTTGCGATCTCTCGGCTTGAATGGACTAAGTATGTAAATGTAGTCCTAATGGCTATCATTTCAATCGTCCCTTCTGATCAAGAACTAGCTAAGTTCGTTGTCAGAAACTGATGCATAATTAATATATGCTTGTATGAGTCTCAACACGCTAGTATCATAGAAAGGCTTCATGCATCTCCAGTCTTCCAATCCAAATATAATTCCCCTCGGACCTCTTGCCTCTAAGAGGGACTCCCATTGGAGTCGTCCGACATGCACTTAATCCTGAACGGGTATTGGTAATTTCTGAAGTAGTTTGATAGCACTGGTTGTCTTGTATCTAATTGATAGAAAATCCGTTAATCGGCTATTCACTATTGCGAGTGGTCTTATATGGTTTGCGGTCAGAGAGTTATAAATTAGAAGTTATTATTTCAATTCCTATATACCTTTGCCGCAACCATCTTATTGAGTCACTTGACCTCTATGGTCAGATGCGTAACATTACCACTATGCTAGGTCTTATATACCTAACAGGAAGGTCTATATAGGACAAGAACAATGTTTGATTTTTAAGATAGATCATCACACAGAAACCTAAGTTAATTCCTACCGTATATCTTAATTAATACTACTTCATATTCATGCCTTGTATATCTCCCTTATAGGGAAGACTATGATTAAAATAGTGAATAATAGTTGCTGTTGGTGTACGTAAGAAAATAAGTATATTTTCTTAAGCAACAGGTGAGAACTAAGAAATGGACACTATAGTTAAAATGACTAAAGTAATTATGTACATTACTTTTATGACAAGATTCATTACCCATTATACAAATATATCTCGGGAGCGATTGAGTAGTAATCCTATCAGTAGTAGAAGAATTAGCTTTGAGATGAATATATTGGAAAGATTCCCTTTAGCTGATATGAAGATATCTATTATAGAAAACTTTCAGTATAATTGTCATGTTTTAGTTTCTGGCACAGTGATATACTATGCAAGTGAAAATTACCTGCATGCAAATATTATCAAAAATCAGTAATCAGTCTCTTATATACTATCAATCAATCTTGGAGTTTTACTATTGTAGCTTATATACTAATATATTAAGCCTTATGAGAAGGAGGAAGAATCTACTGAGTGGACTAATTATTAGAACAGATTTGAGAGCGGATTCTATAAAGTTAGTCTATTATTTACTAACATTTATTACCCGATGTAAACTACTATTATTGTTCCTTAATCCTACTTATCTTTTTAACTAAAGTCTACAAGAGTATGTAGTTGTTATTATCAAATTTAACTGCATATTATGACTGGTAACACACAACTCTTCTTATTATCTTACTATTTTAGCTACTTTTAAAGAAGTTACAATTAATCAACTTAAATCTACAAAGGTCTTCTATATTTTATTTTTTACCTAACCACACCTTCAATTCTTTGCAGCTAGGTGAGAAGACCTATATATTTTTACTCTCTCTCAGAGTTTACCAAGCAGTAGAATATTGGATTACTTGAGTGTTAAATAGGATATTGTCACATTTTCTACTACCTTAATATTTGCCTCACAATTTTCAAAGATACAATTTCAAAGAAAGATCAAGAAAGCAAAGAGTGAAAGCGTAGAAGAAAATATGCTAATGATATTAAGTTGCTGGATAATGCTATAGTTAAAAAGGCTCTTTAGAATCTTGATATTGCAAATCTTGAGATAGTTGAAAAAGTTGCTCATAATATTTTTAATACAACTGTAAGGAAAAGACTAGTCTAAAAGTGGTTTAAAAAGTGCTTAGTGTAGGAGAGGATTCATTTGAATAAGGATATAGATCAAGTGCAATTGCAATAGATATTAGGTCTGACGTGTTGTACAAGGAAGATGCAGAAGAAGAAGATAATATAGGAAGATAAGGTAGTCATACAGAGAGGAGAAGGGAATAAAACAAAATAGATATTTTAATACTTAAGGAGGAAATATAATAAGGATTGTATTGAAACTGCTGCTATGATAGGAGAGAAAATGATTAGTCTGATGATGAGTGGCCATTTTTACCATCAAACTTGTAGTGTTTTTCACTCATTTTTCCTGATCCTACTACTGCAAGTGGCAAAGTTACTGGAAAGTAAATTATTGATTTTATGATAAATAATTATGACTTTCTAGGAATATGGGAGGATATTAGAGAAAGAGTTGGAAGGAAAGAGGTAATTTTTATTATCTATAATATTAAGACTCATTTACCCTTTTTAGAAATAGCTCAGAAGACAGACAATTACTATTGGAGAATTCCTACTTATTTACTAGATCTCAATCTAATTCTCAATTCACTTTAACATGTTTTATTTTCAGTGAAAGATAACCTTCAGAAGCATTATTCTGACCTATATCTCATTAAGGGTTCTGATATTGAGGTCAAAAAGGAAATTTAGAAGACCATTACTTATGTATGAGAACTTCTTAATTGAAAAATACTTGATTATCTAGCTGGATTAATGGTGAATATAATTGAAGCAATTATTACAATAGATTGATAGTTTACAAAATATTAATTTCTACTATTTATTTATATTGAATTTTGTTTTATTTATTTTAGATCCTGTTTAGTGCATTACAATCAAAATATATTGTAATAAAAGTTGCAAATGTCATGTATTCTAAAATAAATCGGTAAAGGTCTCCCATACTACCTAGTTTTACGTTTTTTCCCTCCCATGCCACCTATCCCTCCCATACCACCCTTTTGTTATATAATATTAAGTCAATTAGATAGCCAAGACAATTAATAGATTTTTTTTTTTTTTTACAGTAATGAGTAGTAATCTCCTACTCCGGCTGTTACTCCTACTCCTGCTTGCTCTAGCTTTCCCCACCCTAAAGTCCAAGTTCCCTCTGAGTTTGTGTTTTCGGTTCCTTTGCTTCTCTCTCTTGGCTTTGGCTTTCACGCAGCTTTCCTCCTCTGGGCTTTTGTTCTTCCTGAGCTTCTATTGTTACTATACTTGCCACTCTCAGAGGACTTCTGTTAGGCATATAGAAAATGCACAGACCTCTCGGTAGGGTAACTGCGCACAGACCCTCATTTATCAAGAGCCTAACACCCCCCTCCGGCCACACTCTGGGGCCCGCACGTCCTTAGCGAGATTTCGAAGAGTTGCGTCCCATGACTATAATGTCATCTCAATGAAGCCCACTTCATAACACCATATACGTCACTGCCGTCCGTCCGACCACAGGGTATACGCAGGACATATAAGAGGGTACCTCTGGGCACCTCTGAGCAGTGGAACGGAGGACGTCTGTCGGAGGCGTATTGAGTTATTAGGCTTCAAAGTTAGGCATCCTAACTACAGGCCGAAAGTAATGGGACGTTTTCGGTTCGAAAATCCGCAACTACTCCTATAGTGCCCCAGAGGCCATAGGGGATAGATATGACACCAATACCTATCTGAAGGCCGCTGTATGTTGGTTGATCCTGGAAACAGGATCTCTCGAGAGGTGATTCTCTTTGAGGCGAGGCGGACCGAGGGGAAGCTGCTCAGACTCAAAAGACATAATAGGCGGTAGACATAAGTGTGTTGGCGCACCGTCTACGAAGCCTGCATCATGCATAAGTGCCTGACACATACGCTGGCCACTATGTGAAATCGGAAGAGACTACTGGAATGATATTCAAGACGACTGCAGTTTCAGACAGAAGTCTATTCGGCTCCATGAATCAAAGACCGGTCATTCGAGGATAATAACGCATCCTACGATAAGACGGTAAAGAATTTATGAGGACGAAGATGGTGTGCAAGAATTCAGGGTCAAACGGTGTTCGCACTTGTTAACACTATGAAACGTGGCGTACGATTTTCGAGAAGGTACTTAGTTATAGGAGGATATGATGTAGTCCTCGAACACTCAGACGCGGGATATAAATATCGAAGTGCCCCCCAAGCTTTTAGACATCATCAAGCAACGGAGAAGAGACCTTAACAATATAACATTGTTTTACCTACGAATCTTTATAAAAATATTTCCTCTATAGATCAAGCGAGTTCTTAGTAGTCATAAACGAAAAGAGCGACACTGAGTCTTCCTAGACAAATCTCCGTCTATTACGAAAGATTCAGGCCTAAGTCTTCTCAACAAATATTTAGAGTCGGCTTCCGCCTAACACTATATTGTTAGTTCTCCTTGTCACCAAGGCTCACTAAAAAAGTCGGTCACCACTCTGCACTAAATAAGCGCATGGGTGCGTGTCACGCAAACGACGAAACCATTGAAAATACGGTCGGTTTAGATACCCTTAGGGAACTCTCCCGAACCAATTCAATATTCGAACCACCGACCAAGGTACACTACCCTACTATTAGTCTAGTGTTATCCAGTCTGCCGAAGCTCCCAGAAATACCATTTCTGGAACAAGAAGCTCCCTCCTGGTATACCGACCCAACTCTAGTTCCTACGGAGGAACAATTTCAAAAGCTTTACGAAACCTAGTACGGGCCAGAATTCGTCTGGAAACCTTTCCTGGACTTTGACACCAGTGAAGAGGGATCCCCTGATAGTAGTTTCACACCTACTATACCTTTAGTGTGGAGACTCGGAAATCACCCGAACTCTCACTAAGACAAAACCCTATTACGGGAAACAATTCCTTTTAGTGCCCTGCAGCTGAGAAAGAATGACAGAACCATCGACGCCGTGGATACTGGGAGGTCCGGGAACTCCAGTGCCCTGGATAGAAGCTTCCCAGAGAAAAAGGGATAAAGATGCAATGGATACCGGAAGCGAAGGTGAAAATGCACCGAGTCAGGTTTCATCGCTCCCCTCGGGGCTAAGGCGTCCACCAAGAGATGGATCATGGGAACCCAGCGTCCCCAGCTCATCCCGCTCATCTACTCCGAGACCGCGGGATCATGCGGCCGACTTGGCAAGATTAGCTGCCAGAGTAGGAGTTGTATTGAAGGATGTCCGGAGGGACATAACTTCCTCAATTGACGCTGCAAATATAGCATTTGCTCAGCTCACGGGAGCTCAACAGGAAAACGCGCTTAGGCTGTTTGACATTCAAACCCAAATCGCCGAAGGAAAGGACCTCCATAACCAGGACATAGGGGTTCTGCTTATGCAATGTGAAGGGGTAGAAAACGAAGTAAAGTCTCTACAAGAAAGGATAATAAGAGAAATCGCGGAAAACCTGGCACAACAAGCTGCAAGACAGGGACATCACAAAGGAGTCACCTCACAGTTACATCAGTCCACACTAGAACGGGATCTTCTACTACAACAAGCGGTAGAAGCAATTAGGAAGGAAATAAAGGATCGGGACCAGAAGGTAAATAATGCCTTCAAGGAAAGAGATGCGCTTTTCCAAAAAGAAGCAAAGACAACTCGTGAGTCCCTCAAGTCTCAACAGGGGGAACTCAAGAAAATAGGCGAAGCAGTCCAAGAACTTCTCATTTCCACCAGAAAGAAAGGAGCTCCGAAAGAAAAACCGGAAGCTAGCAAGCATGTACCGATGGAATCGGTAGAGGACGAAGAGGAATATTATTCCAGACCCACTAGACAAGAAAAGGGTAAACAAGTTGTACAACCTCAAGCTAGTCGGGAAGGAACCTCAGACGCAACTCCACTACCTGGACAAGGAGGAGGATATCCTAGTGATGAAGACGATGACGGCAGCGATTATGACGCTGAAGGAATGGGAAGAAAAGGCGGCGGCTCAGAAAGACGCCGCAGGGATTTAACTCCCGAACAATGGGACATGGCTAATGTCCTGGCCGAAGCTTTCGCGGTAAACACGAAGCGGCCTGCGGAGGTACCACCCCACTTCGAGGGAGAAAAGCACCAAGGCGTGCACATCTGGCTACAACAATGCATTGACTTCTTCAATCGCAACCCCCATATTTGGAGAGATGACCGAGAACGGGTCATATATGCCCTAAATGGTACGAAGGGAAAAGTGGTAACCCCGTATACAATATGGTACCGCAGAAAAATTGACGGACTACAAGGCGAACTCCAGAACTGGAATTTTCGAAGTTGGACCCGTTTCTCATACGAAATTGGAAAGGCCTTCGCCCCACTACAAGAGGGCCGACAAGCCATACGGGACATGAAGGAAGTGAAATATAAAGGCAAAATTCAGACCTACCTCCGAATCATGCATAACCTGAACAACAAAGCCCAGATAACAGGTGAATCATGGAGAGAGACAGTCGAAAGGAACTTGTCTGAAGAAATCCTCACCCGCATCTCTTTCCAAAAATTCGACACAGCCGAGGAATGGGAAGAAGTTGTCGTGGAAGCTGGCCGGGCAGAAGAAGACCTTCAGTACCGAAAAAAGTTATTGAAAGAAGGTAATTCCTGGCACACCTCCTCAAGGGAAATAAAAGACAAGACTTCAAAAGGAGATAAGTCGGATAAGCCACGAAAGGATAAGGCTTATATAAAGGGAGCAGGAGGACCTTCGCGAAAAAGGAAACGCGAAGACCACAAGTCGGAACGGCCGACTAAGAAATTAGGAGGAAGTGTTAAGACCACACATTCAAATTGGTCTGATGCACACCAAGGAATCTCGCAAAGGGTTATCGACGCGAGAAAAAAGGATGATACCTGCACGAGATGTGGAAAGAAGAACCATACATACAAAACGTGGTGGGGAAACATCCAAGTATCGGCAGCCACGGTTAGCCGAAGGCTATTACGAATGGGCCAAAATCGAGCAAGATCCATCAAACCACCAAGACCTACTCGAAAACCTGTACAAGCTGGACAAGTCAGAACTACCAGCCGACTATGGGAATTAGGCGAAGACGAAGAAATTACTTAAGTCTTCACACGGTACCGACAACGACGGTGTTCGGGTAGTCTAGTAGACACATAGTCTCTAGGAATCGAAATCAACGGCAAAAGGGGATCTAAGCGAGGAAAGCAACCATACGGGACGACCTGAGTGGGAGTACACGCGTCCCTCTTGCTGAGACAAGGGGATCAATAAAGAGCAATGGTTACATTGGCGGCGCCTCTACGCTTCCCAAGGTAATAACGTATGTTTCGCCCCAATGTGCCGGACACATGCTTGTTTGGGTAGTCAGGCACGTGACCTGGAATCTGAAAGGTCTCCGATAAGGACCAAAGCCTAGACAGGAAACAGACAGCACCAAGGGTACCTTCGGGAGCGACAGTAGGGCTAAGATGAAGGACATAGAGAGATGAGTGAGGCGTATCTTCGACCAGCAGGTACAAGAGCTCTAGACCTTACCTCTATTTATGACTTCTTAGGTGCCGCGCTGGTACCGACCGAGCACTCGATAAAATGAGGACACTGTCTACGGTTAAGTGAGGGTGGATAATAAGCCCGGGAAGGTTACCAAAGGGACAGCCGACCAGCCCTACGCACCCGGCTCTTGTCCCCATGGTATCTGGACAATGGCAGAGACCCCCAAGTCTGGTTCCACAGATGGAAAAAGTGGAAGGTATGGGAACTCCTCGGCAGGAGGTAAAGACCCCTAGTAGTGGGCTGCCCGATTTACCAAGAAAATTTTAGTTTGACTGAGGAGACCTCAATGGTCGAAACCGTGCGGGCATGGTAACAAACATCGTGTTACACAATGTCTAAACGAAAACCTGAAGATGATTGCGGTCAACCGCGACGACGCAAGCTTTACGCGTCCTTACCTAAACGATATTCCTGCCCGGAGGGAGACGCCTACCTCTTTTTAAATTATAGGCGACAAAAAATTAAAGTCCTATTGGACTCAGGCTCCAATGTGTTCGTCATCAATCAAAGATTGGTACAAGAATACCAGTTGCCTTTTACGCAACGACCAGATGCGGTCAAAATTTATGGATTTGATGGAACTGCAGCAGCGTCCGGAGGGAAGTTTTACACCCATCCTTTATGGTTAGAAATTGGGAGAAATAAACATCTGTCTGAGATAACCTGCGAAATAGCAGAACTGGGATCCTATGGGATAATCATACTGTTTGGATGGTGGCACGAAGAACACCCTATATCACACATTGAAGACCCTGAAAAATGGTTGTTCGACGCAAGATGTTGCAAAAATTGTGTGGGAGAAGATGACGGAATAGTCGACATGTTCGAGTATGATGAGACAGTGGTCTTTGACGAAAATGCTGCACATATTGGGAGGATCGGCGCAAGTGAAAGTCCTGATGACATAGTCTTGGGATCGCTTCCACAAGAATATGGGCGACACAAAGACCTGTTCCTACCTCAGACAGCGGAAAAACTGGCGCCACGAAGAACGTTCGATCACAAAATCGAGCTAAAACCCGACTCAAAAGCCCCTTGGGGTCCGATATACCCCTTATCAGAAAAGCAGCTGGCCGCATTAAGGGAATACTTTAAAACGATGATGGATCAAGGAAAAATCACAAGAAGCAAATCCCCAGCAGGAGCTCCGGTGCTGTTCGTTCCAAAGCCTGAGGGTAAACTTCAGTTAGTCGTAGACTACCGAAACCTCAACTGTATTACGGTTTTGAATAAGCACCCGCTACCACTAATATCCGAACTAAGAGATCGAGTAGCTGGGGCCAAGATTTTCACGAAGCTTGATCTAAAAGACGGCTATCATCTGATAAGAATTAAAGAGGTAGACGAATGGAAGACAGCTTTCCAGACTCGATATGGCCATTACGAGTACAAGGTGATACCTTTCGGACTCGTTAATGCCCCCGCAACCTTCCAAGACATGATGAACCAAGTCCAGCATGAATTTTTGGACTACGGAGTGGTCTGCTATTTGGATGACATTTTGATATATTCAAAGGATGAAAAAAGCCACGTTGAGTTAGTCAATCAAGTCTTGCAAAGACTCGCTGACTACCAACTAGCTGTATCCTTGAAAAAATCAGTTTTTCACGTCCAAGAGGTAGAATTCCTGGGATATATAGTATCTGTCGAAGGAGTAGCTATGAGTACGAGGAAAGCCGACTCCGTATTGGTTGGAAGTCGCCGGCATCGGTAAAAGAAGTACAGATATTCATTGGATTTGCCAATTTTTACCGACGGTTCATATGAAGTTTCTCCGGAGTGTGTAAACCTATAACGCAGACACTGAAAGGAAATCCAAAGGATTTTTATTGGAGCGCTGAGTAAGAAGCAGCGTTCAAAGAACTAAAACATCGTTTCACCAGTGCGCCCATATTACAACACTTCTACCCAGACCGTGAGACGGTGGTAGAAACGGATGCAAGCGACTTCGCCTTGGGCTGTGTCTTGTCATAGTTTCTGGAATGAAGGTTACATCCATTGCCTTCCACTCACGAAAGTTGAACTCGGCAGAAAGAAACTAAGAGATTCATGACAAGGAACTACTTGCAATCCTAGAAGCGTTCAAAGAATGGAGAGAGTACTTAGTAGGCACAGAGAAACCTGTAACGGTCTACACCGATCATCAAAACCTACAATACTTCCTTACTTCCAAGGTTTGGAGCGGACGCCAAATCTGATGGGCTCAGAAGCTAGCGGAATACAATTTTAAGATTGTTTACTGACCAGGAACTAAGGGCGGAAAGCCTGATGTGCTAAGTAGACGGCCGGAGTACCGTCCTGAGGAGGAAGCTACGCATCGCGAGCAAACTGTTCTGAAACCAGAACACTTCCAAGTAATGCTGTTGGCACTACAGGAGGAAAAAGAAGTAGGGTTAGGAAAAGCAGTACAGGGTTGGAGCGATGAGAAAGACCTGCCGCTGAAGCCAGAGACAAATACCTCGGACAGATATATCCGAGTAAGAAGGTTGAACCATAAGGCGAGGTTACCCACTAAAGGTTCAAGAATGGCGGCCGGATATGACCTATATACCATAAGCGACGCCATCTTACCTAAACGTGGGCAAGTGCTGCTCGATACTGGGCTAGCAATAAGCCTACCAGCAGGGACATATGGATGAGTGGTGGCCCATAGCGGCCTGGCAGTACGTTCCGGAATCTCGGTCGGCGCAGGAACAATAGATGCCGACTATACGGGAGAACTCAAAGTCTTGCTATACAACCACAAGGATGTTGATTGTCAAGTCGGAGAAGGAGACAGAATGGCACAACTCATCGTGGAAAAAATCGACACATCCGATTTAATGGAGGTCGATGAATTAGACGAGACTGAAAGAGGAGCCCAAGGTTTCGGGAGTACAGACATCGCTACAAGAAGTTTAACGATAAAGGAACAAGAACCCATCATATGTCAGCTAGAAGCATCGGCAGACGAAAATTTGTCCTGGTACGACATCGAAGAAATACCAGAGAAAATATTAATATCAACAGCCATGCTAAGACAAAAGACTATGAAAAAGTTTAATCCTGAGTTCCTTGGACAACTTCTTGAGGCGACGAGATCAGATAGAGATTGGCTAAAACGACGAGAGGACTTGTCGAAACTCTGGAATGAAGGAAAGGAATTCCCTAAGAACTGGATACTAGTTGACCATCTCCTATACTATAAGAATCGTATGTTCGTTCCCGACAACCAAGTCCTATACACCAAGATAGCCGAAGGATGCCATGATGCAAAAATAGCAGGACATTTCAGACAAGAAAAGACCTTTGAAATAATCATGAGAGACTTTTACTGGAAGGGACTGGTCGAATGGATCAATGACTACGTATGGTCTTGTGATGAATGTCAACACAATAAATCTCTACGACACGCAAAATATGGACTGTTGCAGCCACTACAAACTCCATTTACGGCATGGTTGTCAATATCAGTGGACTTTATCACGCAGCTACCGGAATCGCGGGTTGCACCCAGATCATGGTAGTTGTTGACCGATTTACAAAAATGGCACATTTTCTTGGGTTACAAACTACAGCGACGGCAAAGGATGTCGCAAATACATTCTTAAGGGAAGTTTGGAAGCTACACGGCTTGCCAACAGAAATTATTTCGGATATGGACTCTAAGTTTGCCGGCGAATTTTGGGAGTCATTGTGTAAAGCGTTGGATATTAAACGACGAATGTCGACGGCATATCATCCACAGACGGATGGACAAACGGAAAGAACCAACCAAGTGCTGGAAGGATATCTTCGAAGTTTTGTCAACTATGACCAGGATGACTGGTATCAGTTATTGCCGTTAGCAGAACATGCGTATAACAATTCTGCAACCAACGCACATGGAATGTCACCCTTTTACGCGAACTATGGTTTCCATCCACAAACTGAGTGGATGAAAGAAGGCGAGGTTCAAAACCCCGACACTACCCTATACGCGAACTGGATTAAGACGATACATGAACAAGCGAAGAGCTCGCTTGAAAAGACACGGGAAGGAATGGCGAAATACTACGAACGGAAAGCCAAAAAACAACCTGAGTTTAAAATGGCCGACAAAGTTATGTTAAACGCAAAAAACATACGCACTAGATGGAAGTCGAAAAAGCTAGCACCCAAACTCTATGGGCCGTTCCACATATTGGAAAAAAGAGGCGACCGAGCGTTTAAACTAGACATTTCCGACCGATGGAATATTCACCCTGTCTTCCACGTATCCCTACTCGAACCATATCGAGAATCGGTTCATCCAGACCGCAGACAACCTCCGAGGGAACCAGAGGAGGTTGAAGGGGATTTGCAATGGGAAATAGAGAAAATTGTCCGAAGCGAAATACGGACATATAGGCGAAGGGTCAGCAACCGGTATAGGCAGGTACGGGAGCTGTGGTATTTTGTGAAATGGCAGGGGTGTGCGGAAGATGAAAATACTTGGGAACCCGCTACAGGCATGGAAAATGCCGAAGAAGTAGTCAAAGAATTTCATCGCGACAACCCGGAGATGCCAGGACAGGAAGAAGTAAGACGATGAGGAAAAGGTTTTCCTACGGTGGACAAGCAAACGCCGGAAGGTTTTTCACCCTGACCACATCGGGTCTTAAAAGGAAATTTGTTAAAATAGATATAACTAAGAAGGTGCTCGAGGGGAGGCCTTGTAGGAGTGAGCTCATGTTAGGCATATAGAAAATGCACAGACCTCTCGGTAGGGTAACTGCGCACAGACCCTCATTTATCGAGAGCCTAACACGCCCCTCCGGCCCCGCTCTGGGGCCCGCACGTCCTTAGCGAGATTTCGAAGAGTTGCGTCCCATGACTATAATGTCATCCCAATGAAGCCCACTTCATAACACCATATACGTCACTGCCGTCCATCCGACCGGAAGCTGTTCACAGGATATATAAGAGGGCACTCTGGGTACCTCTGAGAAGTTTGTGGTGAGATTTCCAGGGGGATTATTCTTTGGGCTTCCTGCTTTTCCTGTCTTGGGTTTCTCTTGGGGCTTGGTTCGTCCGGGTTGTAGGGGGGGCTTGATTCGGGACGAGATGTGCGGTTGGCTCCATACCAGAGGGGCTTGGGGTTCTTGGTTTTTGCCTCAGACGGGGGAGGGACGCGCGTGTTTACGGTTTTGTTTTTGCCATAGCTAGCGCTGCATGCAAGTTCTTATACCTTAACAACGAATATATGATATAAAAGAAAGAAAAAAAAAAAAAAAAAAAAAGGGTATCTCTGAGAAGTGGAACGGAGGAAATCCGTCGGAGGCGCATTGAGTTATTAGGCTACAAAGTTAGGCATCCTAACTACGGGCCGAAAGTAACGGGACGTTTTCGGTTCGAGAATCTGCAACTACTCCTACAGAGCCCTGGAGGCCATAGGAGATAGATATGACACCAATACCTATCTGAAGGCCGCTGTATGTTGGTTGGTCCTGGAAACAGGATCCCTCGAGAGGTGATTCTCTTTGAGGCGAGGCGGACCGAGGGGAAGCTGCTCAGACTCAGAAGACCTAATAGGCGGTAGACTAAGAGTGTTGGCACACCGTCTACGTAGCCTGCATTATGCATAGGTACCCGACGCATACACTGGCCACTATGTGAAATCGGAAAGAGACTACTGGGACGATAGTCAAGATGACTGAAGTTTCAGACAGGAGTCTACTCGTCTCTATATATCGAAGACCGGTCATTCGAGGATAATCACGCATCCTACGATTAGACGGAAAAGAGTTTATGAGAACGAAGATGGTGTCTGAGAGTTCAGGGTCAAACAGTGTTCGCACTTGTTAAGAACTACGAGACGTTAGCGTACAAACTTGGATAAGTACTTAGTTATAGGAGGATTAGATGTAGTCCGCGAACACTCAGACGCGGGATATAAATATCGAAGCGCCTCCCAAGCTTTTAGACATCATCAAGCAACGGAGAAGAGACCTTAACAATATAACATTGTTTTACCTACGAATCTTTATAAAAATATTTCCCCTATTGAAAAAGCCAGTTCTTAGTAGTCATAAACGAACAGGACGATACCGAGCCTTCCTCGACAAATCTCCGTTTATTACGAAACATTCAGGCCTAAGTCTTCTCGACAATTATTTAGAGTCAGCTTCCGCCTAACAACTTCTGCCTTCTCTCTTCTCGCCGTGTGGGCCTCTGAGCCTCCGCTCTTCTTAGGAAACTACTCCTCTTGGACTTTTGCTCTGCTCGGGCCTTTACTCTTCCTGGGCCATTGCTCTTCTGTCGTCTTTACTCTTCCAGAACCTTTGCCCTCCTGGGGCGTTTACTATTCCCGAGCCTTTGCTCTTCCTCAGCTTTCGCTCTGCCTGAACTTTAGCTCTGCATAAACTTTCACTCTCCCTGGACTTTCACTACTACTCATAACTTTAAAAAAAAAAAAAATCTATTAATTGTCTTGGCTGTCTAATTGACTTAATATTATTATATAACAAAAGGGTGGTATGGGAGGGATGGGTGGCATGGGAGGGAAAAAATGTAAAACTGGGTGGTATCGGAGACCTTTACTGAAAATAAATTTATAATATAGTTTAAAAGAATAGATCTTCATTAAATTTTGAGCAAATATAAAATTAATATACATACTAAGACAACACAAATCCTATTATTGTTATTGTAAGAGTAAGATTAAAAACAGTATTTCAAAATAAAGAAACCTCATATTGCTATCTCTATAGAACATTATACTACTTGAACAAGCAATATAAATTACAAATAACATAATTAGTACTTAGCAATTATGGAGAATGGTCCCTAGGCTGAGAACAGTAAAGAATTTCATATTAAAGTTGAATTGATTATTTGTTATAATAATTTTATATAAATAGTTTCTAATAATAATATTATTATAACTATTGGGTTTTTATAATAATATTGTAAAGGACTCTTATTTCTAGCCCTTAACCTATAAACTATATTCTCATGCTTATGCCATAAAAATATACAATAATAATATTATTATTGAAATAAAAATATAATAATATTATTGTAATATTTTTGTATGCGCCAAACACACCCCTATATAAAAAGATTTAGTTGCCAAAATTTATACTATCAAAGTTACTTTTATGCTATAAAAATGGCGCGCCGAACAGGGTTTTATTTTATTAATAGCCTGTTCCCCTCCCCTTCGCTGTCGCTCATAGTCGGAGAAAGCAAGTGTGACGCGCTAAGAGAGGTTTACATAATACTGGTTTTTTTTGAACCACGGAGTAAAAATTACAGAATAATGAACTCTCCTGAACTGGTCATGCAGCAGTATTTAGTGCTTTGAATAGCCTAAAAGAGAAAGAAACAAAGTTGGTATTTCTCATAATGGGGTCTGATGAGATGCATGAAGAATCAGAATCAGTTTCACCAGTGAGGTCCTCTCCATCATCTACTATTCAAATTCAATTGAGATGCCGTTACTGAGGTGACTTTTCATTGCCGGAAGGCAGGCCCCAGTGGTTGAATACTAGTATTATGTAAGTCTCTCTCAGGAGAAAAAATAAAAATCCGGCGCGTCACACTTGCTTTCCCCGACTATGAGCGACAGCGAAATAGGCGGGTAACCGGCTATTATGGTGGTGGGTTTGGTGGAGGGAGCGCAGTCTTCAAGATAATGAAAGTTTTTCGTGTTCGTGAGTGTGCGATTAATTTTGGTAACGAACAATAAGATACCGTGGAGCAACTCAAACCTCTTGCCACCTGCCAAATGATGTTGGAGCTAATACCCCCTCTCCGTATGCTTGCTAGCTGCTGCAAATTGTTCCGAAATGCTTAAAATCACGATATCAGCCCCTCGTATTTAGGACAACTACTGTTTGCTAAGCTCAAATTGTTGTCTCGAAGCAATTGAGTGGCATTTCACACGAATTGTGTTCCCTCGAAATGGGGCGCCACTCGCAGTAGTTCGCATGCCGCTTAGGCAAAACCGCATGATATTTTATACGAAGGCACGTTTAAATATTCCGTGACCTGGTGCAAGGTTTCCATCGCACCAGCATACATAGTGATGGATTTCTGAATGTACAACTCCAATAATGCAAGCACAAAGTGAAAGTAGAGGGAAAGGAAAGGCTCAAGATCCCGTGGACGCCCGGTGTCCATGATACACATTATCCCACACCTCCGCTCATACCGCCTAGAACCCTTAAAGTAAGGACAATAGCCTTCACTTCTTCCTCTTAACCCTCCATCCATCCTCTGAGAAACAACAAATTCCCTTCGAAATACACCAATTCTTCACATCTTTCGTAGTTACCGTATGCTTACCAAACCCACCCTCCATGATCCCTCGAGCATTCAGCCATTCCGCCAGCTCCTCTACGCTGATGGGATCGTACATCAAGATCGCATGTGAGAACCTGCACCCTTCGCTTCCGGGTTCGATATCAAGGATTATGCGCGATATCATTTTACGGGACAGTTTGGGGGATTTGGAACGGGAACGCGAGCGGGAAGGAGATACACTCTTTGATGGAGACTTAGATGATGAGAAGGGGGAGACGGTTTGTTTTTGCTTGTGCTTTTTAGCTTTGCGTTTAGGCGATAGGGGCGGGGTGCTTTGTAAGGAGTTGGACGGGCTTTGAGACTTTCGTGGATATGGTATGCTTGTCCCGGGGGAATTTCCTACAGCGAGTTGCTTCGCCATGGATTGGTGGGTAAGGGACTGATCCCTGCGAGTCAGTGACCGCCCTCGGTCTGGGGGTCCAGGAACTCCGCTCTCAGTGGGGTATCGCCTTATTGTTGGCCTGTTCCCCCGGAACTTGGAGGCCCCTGGAGCGGTAGTCGTGGAGTATCCTTGGCTGCGAGAGCTATTTGGCCAGCCTGATTGCGGAAGATGGGTAAAGGTTGGACTAGTAGACCTCGTTCGTTGGGTCAATGTCTTAGTGGCAGCAGCTCCCAGGCCCTTGTTGGTATCCTGTTCGATATTCCGCTTGTTTTTCGCTAGCCAGCACTCTTCAAGCATAGATATCATTCGAGGCCTGGTTTTCAGGTCTTTAAATCCGTATTTTGCTACCTCAGCCTTTAATTTTGTTGTTATCCATGCGTTGTAGTTTGGCATGGATGGCTCAGGTTGTACTTGAGGATCGGGGTTGAAGGTTGTGGCGGAGGAATTGACCAGAGCAGCTACCCTGCTTGTGGGAGTGTCTACAACCGAAGTTGTAACACTTTTTGGAATCATCGATGATGCGCGATCCGACGTTTTTGCGAAGTCATCAAACGATAGTTCTCTTACATCATCCGCATCCGGAATGACAAATCGTTTCAGTTTGACGGGGGGCATATCTTCTGTTCGGAGATGCGGTATAAATTCCTCCCCAACACCGTTTTTCTGGGCAGAGTTTGCGGGCTGGCCCTCCACTTGTAAATTTCGCATGTCCTCACCCTGAACGACGATACTTGGTGGTCTCGTCAAATGTCCCTCTATCCGAAGGTTTGGCACTGGCTCATCTTCGACTGTTCCCGTAGGATCCGGGAGGGCCGGGCCCTCGGATGAGCTTGAGCGCCTGGCGGTCGATATCACTTCCACAGGTCCCGGGCTGCTAGGTAACGACAGGATCCCATTGTCAACAGACATGTCTACGACCTCCACCGAGAGCAAGCCACCATCCAAATCTCTGGCCGCTGCATCCCATAGCTTGCTGACAGTCCTTCTCCCTAACCGACTTTCAGGCAGCATTGGCTGCTCCATAGGAAATTCTTCGGAATGGGATCCAAAATCTTCAACCGTCGACACATCGAGTAGACCGATATTTGTCCAATGTCTCGTTCCCACTAGTTTATTCCCACCCTTCCTATCCTTCGTTAAGGTTTTAAGGAAATTTCTCCTTACAATTGACGTCGAAGGGGGTATATAGTCAGGAGTGTCCTCATCCTCAGCAGGCTCCAGGTTGTCGACCGTCTCGATCTCCGCCATAACTTCCAATTGCGAACTACTGCCAAAGATACATTCCGTCTCATCGAATTGGCGCTTAGCAGCCTTCGGGCTTAGAAGTTTCGGCGCTGGAGAGGAATCTCTCTTTGTCGCAGAAGCTGTCTTTCGCTTTCGAGTTAGCTTCTTAACTACAGCACTTTCGGAGGTGGCGTCCTCAAGCGCAAAATAATTGAGCAAAGAGTGGCTTGTCGCTTCCTTTGCTTCTCGGTATTGCGTTGTTGCTTGGCCTGTGATTGTCCTTGTTTTTTTCCCCGGTTGTTTATATTTGCACGCTCTGGGCTCGCTACTAGCGATATTAGAGTTGCTAGGAAGATTTACAATCTGTCAGACGATATTTAATTAGCATGCAATACAGGGTATTAACATGATTCGATAAACTGACCTCTATAGCTCGCTTCTTAATTAGCCCATTGCCAGACTTATTGAGCCCTCCAAGCGAAGCCAAAGCGCTGCCGTCACGACTGTAGCTACTCGAGAGCTTCATTTCACTAACCATATTTGCAAAGCCAAGCGTCCCCCTGCCTTTGGTGTCTTTCCCTTCACCTGTCTCTATGCCGCCTAGAGTAGGGGAACTGTCGATACTAATAACAGTGTCCTTCACGGGAGTCCATTCTCTATGGACGAGGGGTATGGGCGGTTCGGTAATTAGCTTGGTCGGGGATTGGGGAATAGAAGAAGGGTTCCCATAAATTACTGGTTTGCTGGGCGCTTCTGCTGCATCTTGCGGTGCGAAGAATGGTGATTTTGTTGGCATGGACTTCTTGGCGGTTTTGGCCACAATCTGACCCTCGTTCATCGTCACCCCCTTCTTTCTCGTATTTTTAGTCTTTGGTTTGGTGGTATTCTTTGCTCCAGCCTCGCCCAAGACTTTGCTCTTTGCCAGAAAATCGCCAAGTGTTGGTGTAATAGAATTCCCCCTCGCTCGAGATATTTTGGCAATAGGGTCCCCAGTTGGTTTTAGTGCTCTCTTTCTTTTGGGCGGTAGTTTGGTGACAACAACATCTCGGCTGTCGCTGTTTGGAAGATTCCAAGCATTTTCCAAGATAACTTGACGTGATAACAGGGTTCTTGTATCACTCTGCTTCTGTATCGCAGCTGTACCTTTCTCAACGAGTTCTTGTAAAAGAGCTGAGGGCGAGAGTAGTGGAGACGAGGGCTGGGAGGACACCATTGTATTTGCTTTAGTCGGAGTTGTGATTCGCAACGAAGGGACAGGTGGTGAAGATAAAAGAATTATGGGGTCCATCCTTGTATTCAGCGGTGCCGTGGTGAGAACTAGAAATGAGCGATGGGCATACTTGACGAGTCTTCGGGTAGCCGCGTGGGATGCCAGAGTGAATTCTGCGCCAAAGGGCGATGTTGACGAAGGGCTCCAAACTAGCACAGGGGTGCTGAGTGTTCAATGTTGTGTCTCGTCGAGTTTGGCGCGTGAGCGCTAACCGAGGGCAATAAAAACGTGACCTACCTTATGTATGCACAGGACATTGAATTGTGGTGGGTGAAAGGTTAGTCCACCGAGCCAATCCTATCTCGAGTATCATCACTGCACCAATGGTTGAGTTGAATGCAGCCAGTCGGCTTTTCTCCCTGGTTCCCAAAACGTGCTTGGGGGCTACCAGCAGCGAGTTTTATTGGAGTGGGATCTCCAGTCAGTCTTCACGTCTCCCGTCCTTTCCGTTGAGGTACTCAACTGCAGTTCTAGCCCCTCTTTCGCTAGGGATCCATCATATTATTTTCTTAAAAGGATCTGTGATACTTGTAATTGGGCCACCGGAAGTCATCTTCTAAGCACGCCTACACACACCGGTACTGGTGCTGGGGTATCCTTTTTAAATCATAGGGTAGTATGATACGAGTCATAGATGGTAGACCTTAGAACTGAAGAAGTACAGGTATCATACATACCATACCGTATTATCATTTAATACCTGGAGGGACATTTTCGTAAAAGGCAGGGCTTATTCTGAATGCGAACAAAACCTAACTCTCCTCTGCCGTAACCATGGGTGATAAGTTAATTGAAAATTTTCTACTTTTCATACTGAGTGGCTGGACCATCGTGCCTTCATGTACAGTGCTGTGAAGTATTCTGCGTCCACAAAAACGTCCCACTTACTCAACCCAAATGCTGCACTATTGTCCCCACCGAGAAGGCAGGTAGCCAAGCATTAGTCCTCCTCTTTGGCTTCCACCCCCCCACCTTCCATTTATTTTCTGCGCTACTCATCTCCTCTATATTCCCCAGTTTTCTCACTTTTGAGAGCTCTCCCCACATTCCTCCGTTTGTTATTTCCTTAATCATATATTAATATCGTTAGTTGCCAAAAACGCTGGAGAGCCACTCAACGCCCCCTTGTTCGGAGTTCCGTTACCAGCAGGAATTTTCATTGGCAGTCAACTAAGGTTGCTCCATCCCCGCTAGCCATAGGCTAATCCCAAGGTTCAACACCAGATCTGCTACAAGTTAATTTACTGCTCGGGTACATCCTTTTGAGATCTTGGTCATGTCGAAGCCAAAACTATCCCCTCCAGTTATCAGACAACTCATCATTCTTGGTATGTCTCATTATATCGTGATTAGGTTGGAGACCGAGGTTCGCTAACTTCTAGCAGCAGCATGTCGGCTTGCAGAACCTGTTTCCCTGACTTCTGTCTCTCCTTACCTGGTGAGTCCTTTTTGGCCTAAGTTTTTATGGGAATAGGAGGGGCAGGAGACGCTAATTCATCTTCGAACTAGTATTATATGGTTGAATCCTTTGGAGTTCCCCACGAAGAGATACCATTTTATGTCGGAATAACTTTCGCCAGTTTCTCATTTGCTCAGTTCCTCACAGGGATCTTCTGGGGGCGGGTTAGTGACAGGTTTGGCAGGAAGCCGACAATGCTGATGGGGCTGAGTGGATCGCTCTTGTTTATTTTAATTTTTGGTTTCTCGACTTCTCTTCCTATGGCTATATTCGCCAGGTGCTCTTCAGGGCTTGTAAATGGGAATGTATGATTCGCCATCCAGTTAGCCCCTGAATTCACCGAATCTGACATCCTGTGTAGGTTGGAATATTGAGAACTATGGTGGCTGAGATGGTTCCACAAAGGGAGGTATGTTGTCCAGTTCACGATAATACCGATATCAGAATCATTCTGACTTTACAGCTTCAACCCCGAGCGTTTTCGGTCATGCCGATGATTGTAAATTTTTGCCCTCTTAAGCTGCTTAAACCTTTCTAATATTGGGCAGTGGACTACGGGATCGATTCTCGGACCGGCTATTGGGGGGTTTCTTGCTGATCCTGTAACTAACCACCCGAATTGGTTTAAGGGAGAACCACCGGCCTTTCTTAAGAAATTTCCATTCTGTCTGCCAAACTTAGTCAGCGCTGCCCTCCTTGTCTGTGGTCTGTCCGCCGGGGCTCTCTTCCTTAAAGTATGCATAACTCTTCCGTCATATTCGATCGTGAAGTCTGATACCTCTGATGTAGGAAACTCTTGAAACAAAGAAGAATGAGCCTGACCGTGGCCGCCAAATTGGGAAAAAGATAATTGAGTTTTTCTCCCGGAGCCCGCAGCCCCGCACGGACGTGCTGGACGAGACTACTTCTCTATTAGCGGAATCCTCCTCGAGAACTGATGGGGAAGTGAATTTCCCACCGGAAGTTCTTAAGGATTCCGCGCCGCCACCGCTGATGCAAGCATTTACCTTTCAGTCTACAGTTAATATTATTGTATATTGCTCAATATGTCTACACACCATAACCTTTGATCAGCTGCTCCCCGTGTTTATGTCATATCCGCGGGAGGATACTCCTAGACAGGGCTTAAAGTTCGCAGGAGGGTTTGCCATGCCAAGTTATACCATTGGCTTTTTCTATACCGTTTACGGTATTGTCGGGATGTTTCTACAGGTAAGAGTACCACCCTCCTTGTGCAGTAGGCATTGTAGGAGATGCTCAAAGCTGACCCGTCTAGTTGTTTGTTTTCCCCCCCGTGGTCAACGCACTTGGCCCCTTGCGAACCCTCTGGTGCTGTAGTTTAGTCTTCCCAGTCATTTACTTTCTCGCACCGTTTACACTCCTCCTCCCACGCGACCACCAGCATTTAGTACTCTTCTTCCTCCTTTTTGCGAGAGGTGTATCGTCTATTTTCTCATTTCCTTGTAGCACTATACTGCTTACGAATTCTAGTCCTAGCTTGAGGCTTTTGGGCACCCTCAACGGAATTGCTGTTGCGTTGGGTGCCCTCTCGAAGGGTATGGGGCCGGCTGTGGGTAATCTATTTCGCGTGTAATTTGGAAAATGTCGCTGACACCATTGATAATAGATCGGAGGTCTGGCATTCACTCTTGGCCAGAAAACCGGGTACGGAATCCTCCCCTGGTTTCTGTTGTCGGGAATAACCACCCTCTGTATCCTGCCATTGGTCTTTCTAGTTGAAGGCGAGGCTTCCCCGAATAATAAACCCATGCAAGGAGTTGAAGACGATGAAATAGGTCCTCTCGCCAAGTGACTTGGTGCATGAGTAAGTACTCAATTTGGCTCCAAAACCTCAGTTAGAGTACGGTTTCATACGCCTCTCATTTCTGGTCAAAATTCTGAATACAAACAACGACGTAATGCGGAATGTATGTATAAAACCGAATATACGTGAAAAATTTCTGTTTGGAAGCTATCCGTTCTATCGACCGCACGCCGCACCCTTTGTGTATTTATCAAAGTTGTGAAAGGAGAAATGAAGAGGCCAACATACTCTACCTTCTTGACCTTTCCGAAATGCTGACATGAACACTTGCGGTTTTAACCATGTTAACCCCGCTCCCCCCACCAACCCCGCCATCCCAATAAAAAGTTCAAGAATGCAAGAACATCAATCAGGTGGCTCTCCCCAATGCAACAGTAGCTGTACCATAGAACTGCCAAGTCAGCTAGTGATAGATTATGAGGGAGTGTATAAAAAAAATAACAATAATTTAACGGTAAAGGTCTCCGATACCACCCAGTTCTACATTTTTTCCCCCCCGTGCCACCCATCCCTCCCATACCACCCTTTTGTTATATAATATTAAGTCAATTAGATAACCAAGACAATTAATAGATTTTTTTTTTTTTTTTAGTTATGAGTAGTAACCTCCCACTCCGGCTGTTACTCCTACTCCAGCTCGCTCTAGCTTTCCCCACCCTGAAGTCCAAGTTTCCTCTGAATTTGTGTTTTCTGTTCCTTTGCTGCTCTCTCTTGGCTTTGGCTTTCACTCAGCTTTCCCCCTTTGGGCTTTTGTTCTTCTTGGACTTCTGCTGTTACTACACTCGCCACTCTCAGAGGACTTCTGCCTTCTCTGTTTTTGCCGTGTGGGCCTCAGTTCTTTCTGGGCCTTCACTCTCCCTGGGGAACCACTCTGCTTTGGCTTTTACTCTTCCGGGGCCTTTACTCTTCCTGGGCCTTTGCTCTTCTGTGGCCTTTGCCCTTCTTGGACCTTCGCTCTCCAGCCGCCTTTGCTTTTCCTGGGTCTTTGCTCTCCCTCGGCTTTCACTCTGCCTGAACTTTCGCTCTGCCTGGGCTTTTGCTAATACTCATAACTGTAAAAAAAAAAAAAAAAAAAATCTATTAATTGTCTTGGATATCTAATTAACTTAATAATAATATTTTATAACAAAAGGGTGGTATGGGAGAGATAGGTGGCATGGGAGGGAAAAAACATAAAACTGTGTGGTATTGGAGACCTTTACTGATAATTTAAACTAAGGCCCTGTTGGCATGTCAGAAAAACTGAGTTTTTCTCACTTATTCTCAGTTTTTTCTTCTATATTAAACTAAAACTTTTAAGGGGTATGCAATAGGTACTAAAATACCATGGTATTTTAAAGCTTTGTTATTTTATTCTCAGTATGTTTTTTAGCCTGTAATCTATCAAAGACAATTAGCATAGGAATAACTCTTTCTTTTTTGGTATCAAATTATAATTATACTTGTTTAAAATTTAATTTATAATATTTTGGAAGTTGGATTATGTAGTATATTGTTTCTAATAATATATTAAAATATAATTCATCCTTATATGATATATATTCAATTAATGATAAAGTAATAGGTGTTTATAATAAAAAAAGGTTATTTAATAAGTTTTTCCTGAATATTCAGATTTTCAATAATCTGGCCTACAATTCTACTATTGAAAAAATATTCTTAATCATATGTTAACAGGAATGAGATGAATAACCATAACTTAAGATTGAGGGTCCTTCTATTTTTAAAATAGCAAGTTCCATTATGATCATAGTAGAGGAAAAAAATTTTATGCTATAACTTTTAAGTATTACCTATTCTATTAATATCTTACTATTGATTATGCTTTAAATAATTGTCACCTATCAAAGTAAAAAAAGAAAAAACTTTAAGCTTGTCAAACACCATTCTCCGCACCCTCTATCCCCCCCCTTATGTTCTTCTGTACTCAATACCATTAGCATCTGGTAAAAAACCCTTCATCCTTCATGATCCTCCTTGCCCTGTACCTTGGAGCCTTCCCTCCTAGCCTCAGCCATAGACCTCTCTGTCCACTCATGCTCTGGCAATCCTGCCCCTCCGCAGGGTACCCCCTCCTATTCCTTCTCATCCTCCTCATCTGTTGCTCTACTACACCCTGCTCAGATGAACTTAGCCTGTTTTATCTCTGCCTTCCAAGGTCTCTTTAAGTAGTCCTGTAACTATCTACCTCCCCTCTCCCACCAAGACCTCCTTGACCTCTCCACGGGTGAAACCTACCTCATTCTGTTGGTGTATTCCCTTGTTCATAGCTTTACTACCTTTTCTAATACTATAAATGAGCTAAATACTCATGTGCAAGACCTTTCCTCTCAGACTGCCAACACTCTCATATCCAAACCTGGTCCCACGAATGCAGCCAATATCTTATCAAGCTCCATAGCTGTCCTCCAAGCATCAATAAGGGATTTGTTTACAAGGATAGTGGCTAATCCCATTCCGTCCTCCAAACCCCTAGTGTTGGCTCCCACTGTCCCTCACCCTAGATCTTCCTGAAAGGGTAAGAAACCAGTTAAAAACATGACAGTCCCCACATACCATCGGTAATTCCATTGCTAAAATTTCTTGATTCGTTTCATAACTATATTTTCTTGAGAACAGCTTTTATTCTCTCACACTTAGTTAGTGTTTCGGCATACATAAATACCGCATATATTACTACAGTTAGGATACGTTTCTATGTTATTTCATTAATATTCGGCGATAACGATTGAGGATGTACGCATGTGATACTTCCTTTGGTTTACGGGATATTTCATTATTTTTATGTATTTTCCCAAACTTTATAGCCATGATTATTTCTTCAGACTTACTATAATTTCTCTCACACCCTCTTTGTTTCACACATGTTTTACAGTAATATCTTCGCAGATTCTCAGGGTCAAACATGTTCACCCTTATCTTTTTCATACTTATGTTATAGTTTTACATGGTTATACTTATGTTTCTCCTTATTGTATTGCTCTATTACACGCAGTTTACGTGGAGGATGCACACCTGTATAAATAGACGTTACTGCTTACTTTCTTTGTAAGAGAATTAAGGACAAGAATCTCTACTAATCTTCCTTCATACCTTTTGCCTCCTTGCTAGAAACGTGCTCGTAATATTCTCTTAATATTATACCTGTATAATCTATATTACTATTAAGATCACACCGTTCACAAATTTGTTACTAGTCTCAGGTCAAGATAAGACATGCTCCTAGGAGGGTTGACTGTGGGTAGCACCTATTGGTAGTTAAACTCCGGAGTGGTCTATCAGGTGAGCTATGTGGCTGTCTTCCGGAATGATATAGAAATGAGTAGAACTAGATAGATGTTCAGGGACTGTGAGTGCTTGTTGAAGAGTAAGTATATATAGGTAGAGAGTTCCAGAGTTGGTATAGTATCTATACGGGCACGACAGCACGTTACTGACATGTCCGCAATATGAAGAGATTTTACTCCCAGGGTTGCATTAGAGATGCAGCAGCTAAAACACTTCTACACAGCAGATGTTATCATAGAACACCACTAAGTGGTCTAGTTCACTACCAGGTATCTTTGGTCTGACCCATACAGGTTGGCTAGACAGCACATAGGAGTTGGATGCTTACGAACTGTTAGGAGTACCCGATTCCGATAGCCTAGGGATCTGTGTTCCCAATGGGCCAGGTAGGCCAGGCCGAAGGAAAGCCAAACCTGGCCTACGAGAATTCCGGAGGATCTAGTCTAGCCGGAACCTATTGCCCTCGAAGCAACTGGGCCGGGCCTAGCCCGGCCAGCCGATAGGCTATACAGGCTTTGTACTACCTGCCCTTTGGAACTTGCTTAGCCAGATGTTTTCTTCCCTTTTGTTTTTAACTTCTGTTCAACGTGACTTGAGTTCTCCCAAGCTTTCACCTGCATAGCAAATTCTCGGTATGTATTACTACGTGGACTAGTAGTAGCATCCGTTCTAGATGATTTATTTGAAAAAATTATTTCTAGCGGAAAGAACAAGTTAAAAACCCTAGGAAATTATAGGTAGCCAGACACATTCTGGTGAGTGAACCAAATCTGAACCTCTTGCGGGTTCCCCGGCGGGGGGGCGATGGGGGATAGGAGCCAAATGGTGAGCCGTTTGCAACTATTTCTAAATTTGACCCCATGATTTCCATGTCAACAATTTTTCAATGCCAAGGGTCAGGCCTATAGGCACCCGCCAGGCCTGATAGACTTCCATAGGCTGATGGAATTCGGCCTATATCGGCCTAGGCCATTCCTCGCAGTGGCCTGCCTTGGCCCGGCTGACAGCCTATAGGCCGGCCTATGAGCGGCCTGGCGTGTTGGGAACACTGCTAGGGATACCCTAGGTTGGGTAACTTTACCCAAGTTCGAGAATCTTAGTCTCCAACACCCCCCTCCGGCCCCCTTACAGGGCCCGCGCATCATCATACTCATCAACCTTAGTTGTGTCCGGTGACTATATGGTCACAGAATTGAAGGTGTCAGAATAACACTGTATACGTTGCTGCCGTCTGTCCGACCCAAGGCTGTTTACAGGATATATAAGAGGGGACCTCTGGCAAGACCTGAGAAGTGGAACGAAGTTAATCAGTCAACAGCCCAGGCAGTTACTAGGCTTGAAAGATGTGACATCTTTGACACAAGCTATAAGTAACGGGACGTTTTCGCACAAGGTCGAGATATAAATGTTAGGAGGTTCAGGACAACGAACCAACGCATTCACACCCATCCTCCAATAATTAGAAAGAGTCTAGAGCTCCTGGAAATACTATCAAAGAAGCCAATGAGCTCCAAGGAGTGTTAGAACTATGATATGGGGTGAACCGCAGTTGCAGGATTTATGACCAACACAATACAAAGGTCCACACCCTCTACATAGAACAACCAGAAGTTGTCGACCGAGGGATTATGAGAGTATTCAATAGAATAACCTCCCCTCTACGAAGGAAGAGTCATTGGAACAAATTCCATCAGTTAATTGTTAAGTTATCACTACTAGAAGTCATTGACTCCGGCATATATACAAAGACAACTCCGTATCAAGACTGATCTTCTTGACAACGGAAAGGACTATTGGAGCCAACATAGTTTGACTTGAGAACTCAGCTACAGGTCTAATGACTCTGAGGATCGGACAATTACTACTGGTGACAAGTATGTCTTCCTGGCAAAGAATATTAATTACCGAAGAGAGTGTGGTAGTTTTCAGGGTTCCCTGGTATTCGCACCTTTGGGGTGAACTCGACGTTGCACATCAAGTTTGAAGAGGTACATATTTTGTATGTTAGATATATGTAGTCCGCGAACACTCAGATGTAGAATATAAATATCGAAGTGCCTCCTAAACTTTAGACATCATCAAGTAACGGAGAAGAGACCTTAATAATATAATATTGTTCTTACGATTCTATTTTATTTTCCTGCGCTCTTAGTAGTCATAAACGAAACAAGTTGCTTCCGAGCCTTCGTAGACAAATCTCTGTCTATACGAACGAATCTCGCTTGGCCTAGACAACCCTAAGTCTATACCGGTTATATCCGCCTAACACGAACCCAGAGTAGTGATGGGGAGTAACTGGCAGCATACCGAACTTACTGAAGTATATGCATGTTCTCCGCTACTCTAGCAATCAACTACCTCTCGTGATCAGGACTTAATTGAGTAAAGCTGTGGCTTAACGAGATTAAGTTTTACCATTTTGTTTTTTCAACTCTAATGGTGATTATCTTTATCTTTACTTTTAGGAAGAACACTTCGGTGCAGTCACAACCTTATAATCCATCTTTTCAGAGGGAGTCTCTATTACAGTCAGAGAGCCAGCAGCGACATATATCATAATAATCTTATACGTTCAATTTGGTGATTAAATAGTCACAGGACACAATTAAGGTTGATATGTATCATGATGTGTGGGCCTCATAGGGGAGCCAGAGGGAGGTATTGGAGACTGAGCATTCTGCTCTAGGGTAGAATTACTCGACCTAGGGTATCTCAATCGGGTACTCTGAACAATACATTACTGCTGTTTATCTGACCAAATCCTGTTTGTAGATTATATAGAAGGGGATCTTTGGCAAGACCTAGGAAGTGGAATAAAGTCAGTTGGCCAACTACTCAAGGAGTTACTTGGCTTCAAAGATGGTACATCTTTGGCAAGAGCCATAAGTAATAAGATATTTTCGTACAAAGTTCTGATAGTAAATATAAGGACTCGAAGGCTTGACACAAATAACCAACTTATTGACATCTACTCAGAATAATTAGAAGAGTCTAGAACTCCAAGGAGATACTATTAAAGAAGCCAACAGGCTACATGGTTTGTCACTTGCATGTTAGGGGTAATGTTACAGTTGCAAGAATTATCACCAATACCATACAACGATCAACCCCACTATATAGGACAATTAGGAGTTGTTGACGGAAGGATTATAAACAAACCCAATAGAAGAGCTTCTCCCCTTTGAGGAGAATATCATTTGGACAAGTTCTATGAGTTAGTTGTTAAGTTATCACAACTAGAAGTTTTGCTTTTAGCATATCTGCACTTGCAACTCTGTAATGAGACTAATCCTCTCATTAACTGAGAAGACCATTGGAGCCAAGATAGTTAGACTTGGGAACTAGGCCACAGGTCTACAAGACTCTGAGAATAGGACAATTACTACTGAAAGTAAAGAGTTCTTTAGAAAAAGAAATAATAATTACCGAAGAGGATATGTGATGGTTTTCTGGGTCTTTAACTGGTAGTATCTTAACAGAATACTTGACATTGCAAGTTCAAACTAATAAGATACATAGTTTGTATAATAGATAGATATCGCCCACTGGCACGAATACTTCACAGCAGAATATAAATGTTCAAGTGGCTCTTAAACTTTAGATAACATCAAACAACGGAGAAGAAACCTTAACAATATAATATTGTTCCTATGATTGTATGCTACTTTTCTGCGCTCTTAGTACTCTGTAACTGGAGTTCCCTCTGGGAAGATAGATCCCAACCTTGTAACTACACTGAAGTGTTCTTTCTGAAAATAAAGATAATGATATTCAATATTTGTATTGAAAAAACAAAAAGGTAAAACTTAATGTTGTTAAGCCATAGCTTTACTCAATTAAGTCCTTATCTTGAGAGGTAGTTGATTGCCAGAGTAGAGGAGTACTCCAGGTCACATATACTTAAGTAGGTTTCATATGCTGCCTGTTACTTCCCATCACTAGTATACCGTCGCGAGTACTCAGCTCCCTTAGACTGACTAGCAAACCTCTACAAGTTGGACCAATGATCCCCTGTAGTGAACTAGACCACTCTGTAGTGTTCTAACATCTCCGCAATAGAAGTATTTTTGCTGCTGCATCTCTAATGCAACTGTAGGAGTAAAAACTCTTCCTATTGCAGCCATGCTGGTGGTGAGCTGTCCTTTCTATGCGAATACTATGCCTATTATGGAAATCTTTATCCATATATGCGTAATCTTTTACAATTATTCACAGTCCCTGAATATTCATCTGGTTCTACTTATTTATAGATCATTCCAGAAGATAACCATGCAGCTCTCCCCATGGACTACTTCAGAGGTTTGCTACCAATATGCGCTACTCACAGTTAACTCTCCTAGAAGTAGGTCTTATCGTGATCTTAGACTAGTGTTTCAGAGTCCTTAACAATTTTCCAATATTATTACAATTTCAGGTCAACAGACTGTGGTTACCTCGCCTACCTGCCTCCAAGGAGCTCAGGCCCACATACTACTTCTAACTTTAAAGTAGTATTACTTCATCAGTTTTAGGCTGTTTTACACGAAACAACCTGAGGGCCATTCTCCATATTCTCCTCTTTCCAATTATATATCCTGCAGACTGTTTTTGGTCGGACGGACAGCGTGAGTACATACAGAGTTACCGGACTATCTCTACTTGGAGACTTTTTCTAGACTTATAGCAACTTCCCTGGCTTTAGCCCATGATGCTAGAGACTTATAATGGGACCAGAGGAGGGTGCTAGCCACCATACTTCTAAGTTATAGCTAGTTTGAAGCACAACCTGATATTCAATCATGCTATGTAGTTTCATCTGTCAAACAATCTAGTAAGTTTGAACTTCCAACAAAGTCCTGCATAATAAGTTACTTTCAAGATAGGGTAACTTGGCTCCATAGCAGGATAATCTGTAGCCAATAGCAGGGTAACTCTAGTCCACCGGTAGGGTAACTACATTCTAAGTTATCATACAGAGTATGATTACTCTAGCTGAACTCACCGTTGAGTAATTCAGGCCCAAGGTAACTGCTAAGTTGACTACTTAGGTTATCCTAAAGAGTAGTATAACCCCCAATACTTACTAGTACCCATGTACTTTTGGTATGGTCTAGTATGGCCGACTGAAGTACCTAACTATCAGTATCTCTGCTCAGTAGATTCTTGTCTACTACTATTATTACTGGAGTAGTCTCTTGATCCTGGTATAGGTATAGATTTGGCTACTTGTAATAGTTCTCGCTGAAGTCTCATTGTATGCTCATAAATAAAACAAGTTGCTTCTGAGCCTTCCTAAATAAATCTCCTTCTATGTAATGAATCTTGATTGGCCTAGTCAACTCTAAGTCTATACGGGTTATTTCTGCATAACCGGCAAGTCTACTAGATATGACGTGTCCTCCTCCGCTAAGGAGGCATAAGGTATAGTATAATTATAACTAGCCTGAAACAGTACTATATAGACTGGTAGAGAGAAGCCAGGATTGGGACTCTTGAGAGATAAAGAGGAGGAGAAAAGGTGACATAGTCAGCCTTACTCCAGGAGAATGAGAGTTGTAATAAGGTATCAGTAGAAAGAGGAGAAGTCTGGTGCCATCCTGAGGAGTTTGAGGTAGTCGTAGGATACTAGATGAGTAGTCATAGAAGGGATGGGGGAGGGGTAGGCCCATGTGAATAGCAGCTATCCAGAACATATTCAGGTTTTTCTAAGCAGCCTCCTGTAATTCCCAACGTGTTCCCAGTGTCTTACCACTTCCTTCATGTAGTCTCTTATTCAGAAAGAGATAGTAACAATTTGTGGATGGGATACTAGTGTTACTGGCACTACCTGTAGAGGAAAGAGAGGCAGAGGGTGGTGAAATTGACCAAGGCGTGTTGAGGAGACCAAATCAACTCCAAGGAGAGGAAGAAGGAATCTATTACAATTGAGTACTATAAACTGTTTTTCAAGTTGTCTGATATTATGAAAATGTGAAAACCAAACTATGTTAACACTAGGCTAGGCCAAGCAAGGTGGCAGAGAAAAGCATTCAGGATTGTGGAATTTTGGAAAGGGAAAAGAAGGAACTCAGAGGTGAATATACCTAAGGGCAAGTTCAGGTGATATCTTCTCTGGTAGAAGAGGGATGGAAAGCAATAGCCTACTGTTAGGCATATAGAAAATGCACAGACCTCTCGGTAGGTTAACTGCGCACAGACCCTCATTTATCGAGAGACTAACACCCCCCTCCGGCCCCGCTCTGGGGCCCGCACGTCCTTAGTGAGATTTCGAAGAGTTGCGTCCCATGACTATAATGTCATCCCAATGAAGCCCACTTCATAACACCATATACGTCACTGCCATCCGTCCGACCGGAAGCTGTTCGCAGGATATATAAGAGGGCACTTCTGGGTACCTCTGAGAAGTGGAACGGAGGAAATCCGTCGGAGGCGCATTGAGTTATTAGGCTTCAAGGTTAAGGCGTCCTAACTATGGGCCGAAAGTAACAGGACGTTTTCGGTTCGAAAATCTGCAACTACTCCTACAGTACCCTAGAGGCCATAGGAGATACATATGACACCAATACCTATCTGAAGGCCGCTGTATGTTGGTTGGTCCTGGAAACGGGATCCCTCGAGAGGTGATTCTCTTTGAGGCGGGGCGGACCGAGGGGAAGCTGCTCAGATTCAGAAGACCTAATAGGCGGTAAACTTAAGAGTCTTGGCACACCATCTACGCAGCCTGCATTATGCATAGGTACCCGACGCATACGCTGGCCACTATGTGAAATCGGAAAGAGACTACTGGGACGATAGTCAAGACGACTGAAGTTTCAAAAAGGAGTCTACTCGTCTCTATAAATCGAAGACCGGTGGTCCGAGGATAAGCACACATCCTACGATTAGATGGAAAAGAGTTTATGAGAACGAAGATGGTGTGTGAGAGTTCAGGGTCAAACAGTGTTCGCACTCGTTAAGAACTACGAGACGTTAGTGTACAAACTTGGATAAGTACTTAGTTATAGGAGGATTAGATGTAGTCCGCGAACACTCAGACGCGGGATATAAATATCGAAGTGCCTCCCAAGCTTTTAGACATCATCAAGCAACGGAGAAGAGACCTTAACAATATAACATTGTTTTACCTACGAATCTTTATAAAAATATTTCCCCTATCGAATAAGCGAGTTCTTAGTAGTCAAAAACGAACAGGACGATACCGAGCCTTCCTAGACAAATCTCCGTTTATTACGAATGATTCAGGCCTAAGTCTTCTCGACAATTATTTAGAGTCGGCTTCCACCTAACACCTACTCTCTCTATGTGGTGGGTGAGTGGCAGGAGGCCCTTGGTAATAGTAGTGCTTAGAATTGAGTTGTTCCGAATTAGGAAATAAAATTTAAGTACTGTGGTTGTAAAGGAGATAGAACTGTATAGTAATAGACAACAGCTGGTGGTATATGTATTGTACTAGTACTTAATTGAGTAAAGATTTAAGCTTAATAATGTTATGTTTCACTGCATTGTTTTTTTTTATTAACTTTACTGTTAATTTATCTTTAACGTTATTTTTGGAAAGAGCACTTTGGTACAGATGCAACCTTGGAATCTGTCTTCTTACAGGGAATACCTATTGCCATTATATTGAAGTCTTACCACATAGAAAGCAAATTTCAATCACTGAAAATGTAGCTAAGAGGGAGAATGGTGAATATGTCATGAGTTTGTTTATAATAGATCATCAGATAATACCAAATTATTAACCGGCTTTGACTTTATTGTAATTGGATTTGTTTTTAAAAAAAATATCAAGAACTTCAAGTGTAGAGGTAAATCACTAATAAGATAATGTTATGGAACCATATAATTATGATACTACAATCCTGAAGAAATAACCCTACTCCTACTTACATAAAGTATTACACTATATTTAAAATACTGCTGGTTGACATTATTCAAGTTACAGGCACTTAGAATCCTAACATTTGAGTTCGAATCTGATAATATATTATGAGAGGTCTGATATGCACAGACAATTTGCCATACAAATTTTTTATTACTGTTTTCGGGTTCCAAATACCTGTAACTGTAGACTGCATGTATCATACTAGGGTCACAAGTTAGATTCAATGATTCTCTAATATATATCTGAGACCTATGCGGAGCAAACCTATAAGAGATTCCTTTTGGCTACTGGCATCACCAGCTTCACAGTTGGTGGTTTCCCATATTAGGTAAATGATAAGGCTGCGTCTGGGGTGTACCGAGGGTTAAGGGTAAGTCTGGCGAACTCAAGACGATTGGTTCATATTTTACACCGATCGGAGGCTGAGGGCAAAGTGCCGCCTGGCAGCACCAACAATTGGCATGCAATGAGTAATATGTAGTGGTCGTGCCATCGCCTTAATTCTTTGAACATACTGGTACCATCTCACTATCTATTTCCTGTATACGATAAGTCAAATATCTCTTAATTCAACCTGCGACATACTGGTATTAACCTCAAAAGCCACTCAACAATGAAAACCAAGGGCCGCCGTATGAATTATGTCTCTGTGTGAGGGAGTACGAAAGGGAAAGAGACCATGAGAGATGAACGGCTCCAAATAATTACCTTCGAGAGAAGGCTTATATGACTTGGAAGGTAACTTGAACTTAGTGAAAAAGTGATATTAACTTAAATAAGAGCAATGTATTTCAGTTTATATGAAATTTCCATCTTTGAGGAACTAGGAGGTAGGAGGAAGTCCTGGCAGGACAACGTAGCTGGTAATATAGGTGGGGTGGAAATTCCGATGACTGGAAATGCATTACTCTTATTTAAGTTAACGCATCATAGTTTTCTGAGTCTATAGTGAATTAGCTAAATAACTAAATTAAAACAATAGCAAATAGGTGCAAAATTGGATATCCACTTCTGAACCTGTCAAAAGATTTACAAGCATGCACAAGTCAATGGGTCACCATCCAATCAGCACCGTACCGGCTGTCCAGTACTGTTTAATACTGAGGAGAAAGAAAAGCCCAGAGCCTTTGTAACTGGGGATACGAGAACTCAGAGGTTACAATGGGAAGAAGTCATTGAGGAGATGGGATATGGGTGTTCAGTACGAATAATATGGGATGTCATAGCATCCATCGGATATTATAAACGCTTGCCATGTAAGAAGTAAGTAATAGTATTATTGAACCCAATCATCTAGTCCTTCAGTCCTCATGAGCAATCAGGACACATAATAATGCTTATAAAGTTACTATAAAACAACATGGATTTACTTGTAAATGCTTTAGGTATTTAACAAGAGGTGGTGTAGGCCTGCTGAGCAAGTAGGATGCCCGGGACGTTTGGGAATACTGAGTATTGATGTATATCACTATTTTTTAGATATAATTTTAATTTAAAGTATTTCTTATATGTGGGGTATTCAATCCTATAATAAGCTAAAACGAGTTGCCTGGTGTCAGGAACAGCTATATTGGACCCAGAAGGAATGGCTGAGAACAATGTGGACTAATGAATCTAATTTCAGTACTGCTGGATTTAGTCACAGGCCTTCTGTTCTTTGGTGGCCAGAGGAAGAGTTTCATGAGGACTGCATTGATGAAACTTAGGAATCTGACCGCAAGTCAGTTATGGATTAGGAAGCATTCTGTGGAGAAATGAAATCTCGACTTCATATCGTTCCTCCTGGAACAACAATGGACTCAGAGAAGTATAACAAGCATGTTCTGGACCCTTTGTTAATTCCGCTTTGGCATCAGACATGTGAAGAATATGGCTGGACAAGAGTTGTTGAGAATAATGCACCTGGTCATCAGAAATACACAATCAACTGTCGGAACCGGAATAAACTTGACATTATTCACTGGACTTCTCAATCACCAGATCTTAATTTAATAGAAGCTCTTTGGGCGGATATTGAAACGGAACTAGGACAAATTCATGAAAGAGCTACAAATACAGATAATCTAATCCTCATATTACATGCAGACTGGAGGAGTATTAAATATGAAAGGCTGCTTAAGCTCATTGACAGTAGGCCGGCAAGGCTCACTGCTGTAATCAAGGCTGGAGGAAGCGCTACTCCATATTAAATTCATTCCACCTAAGCTCCTAGGAACCCAAGAAGTTACTCCGCTACACTTTCGATAGTGCAATGCTGGTCCGGGCAATTTGGAGGATGGGTGGGTGGAACTGCAAGCGAGGAGTTTTTTCGAAACCAAAGTCAGATTCTGTATAGATTGCATATATCCCATAGGTTTCAGAGGTAACTTATATTTCATTAAATTTCCATTGATGTTACCGATTTATCTGATTGCTTTACCTGGATGTCCACCAGGTTCGCCAGGTATTAGAGGAGTCTACCAAGTATTAGAGGACTTGGTTTGGGTATCAACTAGCTTTGCAGGACTTGCACCCTGAGGACTGTCAATCCATTGCCAGCCCAGGAACTATGGTTCGAAGGCCACATTTGTGTAGCTGGAGGATGTTAATATGGATAATGTTTTTTTGTTTATTTATTTATTTATTTATTTATTTATTTATTTAACCTTAGACCTGTCAGTAAATGCCTCTATAGTTGTAATAATTTTTTGTATCCAGATCTGATTTTTAAACCACGATCTCTATCGTATAAACATCTTAGTAACTACCATGAAACAAAGTTCACCAGACTTTTTTCCATCCCAAAATTTAGATGCTTGGCGGTCAGATACAGCCAATTACATATGCAGGCAGTCAACATTACCATACAAACATCGACCGTCTCTGTTACAACTACGGTGATTGAAATTTATTTCCTAATCAGGAACGACTCAACACTACAGAACTTCTCACCACTTTTCGAGTCTACTTCCTCCCTCAGTGGGGGACTAGGCCATCACCTTTCATCCTTCCACCATGGTGTAACCTTTTTCCTGCTTTTTCTCTTGAGGTCTACCCTCTTGAGATCCTCCTTCCTTCCTCCCAGCATCCCAGGATGTTGGTTTTCGCCTCTTCCCCACTTTTACTGTGACCTCGCTTAGCATCAGCACGGTCAGCTGGCTGCTTTTTCCCCACAACAGACGGCTAGGAACACGGTTTACGGCACACGATTATGATGGATCTTCTCTGCTTCTCCTAGGAGTTGCTCTGGTCTTCTCAACAGGCCACGGTCGATTTCGCCACCCCCCTGCTCTCTATCATCTAGAACAGCTGGTGGTATCCCATCCACTAAGTGATGCTATCTCTCAGAGAACAAGGGACTATATGAGTAACGTGGTAAAGCAGCTGGGGGGCATTGGGGGCTCAAGGGGGTTGCCTAATTAAGACACGAACACGTTTCCAACAGTTGTTCCGGCATTTGGGTCTACCCCTGCTCTCTTTTCACCTCAGTTTGATCGGCTGTTACCCTACTACCAACCTACTTTTCTCCTCCAGCTGGCACCCACTCAACTGCCATATCATATCTTTCCCTCCCGGCTGGCACCCCACTACTGGCTAGCATCCTACTGCCCTTCTCTCCACTTCTCTGGGCTTCAGCCCTTCATCCCAGCCTCCCTTGGAGGATGGCCTGGGTTCCTTGGCACTGCCATGTACTCACCGCTTCATCTTGGGGGAGGCTTTCTCCTTGCTGTTGGGTTTCCTCTTACACCCGCTGCTGGGCTATATGCCCACGGATACAGTTATCCTACTAGTACTCGGGACTGGCTGTTGATGTCTTCTGGGACTACGTGAGCTCAGCTACGGAGGCCTATGGGTTTGGACTTCGGTTCTTAGGTGCTTGGGGTTTCCTTAGTTTGGGGGTTTTCCTTCATGTATGTTGAGGAGTGTTGCCTGTCGGGATGGGGGATTTCCTTGGTTTTGATTACTTGGGTGTGTTTTTTTTGGAAGTGTGAACTGCGGGATGCTGCTGGGGAGAGTTTTTTTGACTAATCTGCTCTGGGGAGTATGGTTTTCTTCTGGCTGCCAGGTCCTGGACAGGGGTGGAGGTTTGGGTCTACATAGCATGTACTGACTCGACTCATGTACCTTTGATATTAATAAAACTTGATATATATATAAAAAACAAAATACATTACCATACCAAATCTGACCTATTAGGAAGAGTTTACCATATATTTTTTTTTTATATCATATATTCATGGTTTACGGTACAAGAACCTGCATGCAGCGCTAGCTATGGTAAAAACAAAACCGAAAAGCATGCATCCCACCTCTGTCTGAGGCAAAAACCGAGAGCTCCAAGCCCCTCTGATATGGAGCCAACTGCACATCTTGCACTGAATTAAGCCTATACTTACAACACAAGCGAACTCAGTCCTAAGAAAAACCCAACTCAAAACAAGCAGGAAGCTACAAGGAAAAATCCCCCTGGAAATCTCAGCCTGAAGGCACAAAAGAAAAACCAAACTCATACCCACCAGGAACGCCCATAGCAGACCTGGGCACCCAGAGGCTAACCCAAAAGAGGCCCAAACAAAGTAGGAGCTGGGCGAACCGGGGCCAGGAACTCTGGCAACGGAGTACCCCCGCTAAGCCGCGGTAGCGAAAGAGGAAGGGATGGTGCAGACTAGCCTGAAACAGTGCAATACCAACCGGAGGTGGGAGGCCAGGGCTGGGGCACCCACGAGGAAACAAGTAGCAGTAAGGTGCCAGCTGAGGAGGAGGAGTAGTAAGGTGCTAGCTTAAGATAGGGGCAGTAGGGTGCCAGCCAGGCGTGGGGGGGGGTAGTAGAGTACCAGCCAACCGAGCCGAGGAGAGAAGAGAGGAGGTGTAGACACAGATGCCGAAACAACTATCGGATATGTGCTCGTGTCTTAACTAGGTGGTCTCCTATAATCCCCAACACCTAAGGGTGCCAGAGCATGCACAGAGGGTGGAGAGGAGGGGAGTGGCGAAATCGACTGTAGCCTGTTGAGAAGACCAACTACCAACCCCCAACCATGGGACTGACCCGTACCTACCAGTGGGATAAAACTCGGACCCAGTAGAGGGACTAACCCGAACCAACCAGAGAAAATCTGAAGGAATTCGTCGCAATTGCGTACCACAAACCGTATTCCCAGCCATCTGTTGTAGGGAAAAAGGAGCCGCCCAACCGTGCTGATGCTAAGCGAGGCTACAGCAAAAGTGGGGAAGGGGTGGAAACCAACATCTCGACATGTTGGAGTGGAGGAAGGATGGCCTCAAGAGGGAAGACAGGAGAGGAGTTCCACCGTGGTGGAAGGATAAAAAGTGATGGCCTATTCCCCCTCCTATGGGGAGGACCAGACGCGAGAAGTGGTGAGAATTCCTGTGGTGTTGAGATTCAATCACCGGAGAAGTTGCGGAGACTGTCAGTGGTATATTACTATATACTACTATGAGCTTTCTATAGCTAATTTAACTGTCTGCCCAAATCCCACTCAATCTAAAAATACCATACTTACCATCTCCTCTTCGCCTAATCATTCAACAATTCTCTCAACGCCTTCCTCTTAACTCCCCACCCAGCACTCAGGGCTGAAGAACTTGATATGGGTCCTTCCCGCCTGCTCTGTGCTAACTCTTTCAACTGTAATCTATTCCTCCTCATCCTCAACTTATCGAAATTATTCTTCCTCAATCTTCTCTCCTTGCTCTTGCTCCACTTAACCACTTCCTTTACCATATTTCTCAACCTCCTGCCCTCGGCCTCCTTCTCTTTCTCCCACTCCACTCTCTCCTTCCACCTCAACTCCATCCAACCCGTTTTTCTCCCAAACTCATTTATCAATTTAGTACCTTCCGCACTAAACAATAAATCCTCAACATCAATCTAATCCCCCTTCACTCCCTTTTCCAGCCACCACTTTGCCAACATCTCCTCCCTTTCCCCTTTCCACTAATTACAATACAATAATATGTGATCTCTGTTCTCTTTTTCTCCAAATTCACAAAACACATACTCCTTTCCGTACCTCATTCCCCTCATTCTACCATGTCCAACTCTTATCCAAGACAAAAAATAAACTATCCCTCCTACTGCACCCATGTCCCAATTCCCCACCCTCTCCACTTCCAAAATACTCACACCCTTTCCTCCTCTTCTCCCAATACTCCTTCTAACACCTCGTCTTATATTCCTTCCTCCTTTGCTCCCACTTTCTCTACAACAAAATACTACCCATCTCCTTATCCTCCTTCTGAAAACAATCTCTCCTCCCCAACTCATCCACCAAAACATTTTCCAAAACATCCACATGACCTGGCGCCTATATCCATTTAATCCTCCAACCTCTTCTCAATAATTCCTTGCCCCTCTCCCTCACTCTCTGCTCACTTTCCCCACAAAATCCCCTCCCCTTCCTCAACCTCAATAAAACTGCCTTATTATCCACCCCTACCACCAACTTCCTCAACCCCCCCCCCATACTCCAGAGCTCTTCCTAAAACCCTAACCACACCCTCCATCTCCCCTTCTACCACTGTTAACCCCCAACCCACATTACACTCTCAACTAATCCTCCTCCTACCAAACTCCTACGAACACTCTCCCAAACCCATTCTACCTCCTCTCTCACTCACATCACTCAACCCCACCAACCACTCCCTTTCCTTTTCCTACCTATCTAACACACAAACTCTCTTTCCCTCCTCTTTATCATACTACCTCTTATATCTATCTCCCACTCTACTCCGCCCTTCCTTTCTACTAAAACCTCAAACCTCTCACCCTCCAACTTGTGCCTCTTCACACTTCTCAACAACCTTCCCTCCCAAAATCCTCTCCAACTCCCTACCTCCTCCACCTCTCCTTCCTACCCCTCCCTACCCTCATCCTAAAACTTCATTCTCACCAACCAGCCACTCCAACCACTTACCCTCCTATCTATTTCTAAATTCAAATCCCTCTAACCCAACTCTTCCAATATTGCATCTATCGAAGTTGTCTTCACCACTCGCAAAACCTTCCTCAAATACCTATTCCTCCACACTTCTATCCTTCTCATTACCCAATCCCCGTCTCAATAAACCTCCATTCTATATATCAATGCTTTCATTACCACCAACATTAACACTCCATTCAATGCCATCATACTCACCCCCCTCTCCTCCTTTCCTAACAACTTCAATATCATCCTCCGTCTCACCTCCGCCAACCTCAACCTTTTCCTCATATGGCTCTCCCAACTCCCATCTCACTACCACCAAACCCCTAAAACCCTAATCTACTTCTTTATTTCTATATCATACCCTAACCACCGTACCCCCCTGTTCCTCTACTCCCCTCTATCCATCCACATACCTTCCAATTTTAGCACCTGCACATTCACCTCTCACTCTTTCAACCCCTTTACCAAAAACCCCTCCATCTTCTTTACCTTCCCTAATATTTCCCCTTCACTCCTTCCAACAATCGTAAAGTCAACATCATTCACTACCGTCACGCTTTCTACCCCCTGAACCCCTCCCGACCTTACCTCTTCCAACACCTCTTCCAACACCTCTCCCAACAAAAATGTAAACAACATGGAATTAAAGGTGAACCCCAAATTATTCCTCCCTTCAAATTAACCCAATCCCCTAACCTTCTTCCTACCCTCACCCTCATCCTCCTCTCCCTCAGGAAAGATGAAAGCCATTTCCATAAATACTTTTCAGCATCTAATCCCTTCAATCACTCCTCCATATTTCCCACTCCCACATTCTCATAATTACCTTTCACATCCATGCACAATAATAATCCCAAACCCAATCCCCTCTCCCAACTTTACATCAACTTCCCCACAGCCTTCGAACTACTCCTCCCTTTCCTCGCTCTCCATTGTTCCTTTCCTAATCCTACATCCTCACATTTACCCAACATTTTAACTACCGCTCTCCCCATACCCTTCCCTAATACAACCAATAAATTTATAACTCCATAACTTCCCGGTTCACTATAATCCGGCTTGCTAGACTTCCTTATAATCACTCCTATACTCTCTCCCTAAACCTCTGTAGAACATATCCCAACCCCAAACTCCCTTCCATAATATCCAAAATCAATCTTTTACGCCAATCTAAACTCCAAAGCAACTTCACCACCTTACCCCCAATGTAACGTTCCTAGCTTGTGGTTAACTAATAGCGACGGGCAACGATACTTCTCTTCTTAATTCCTATCTTGTCTGATATAACAGGTCTTAGATCTGTTGATCTAGGTTATCACCGTTCGTCGGATAACGCCTGTTAAATCCTAACTAAGATAGCTTGGCCTTATATAGGCTCGTGAGAAATGTGTCGGATATGCAAACGTGATAAAGAGCGTAAAGATGTTTTATTCGTAAAGTAATAGGTAAGGAAATTACTTAGAACATTCAATCTAATTTATTTATACTTGTACCGCCGACTCCAGCATACGACAAGTCCCCGCCGGCACAGGGTTAGCGCAAACCGGAACTACCAGTAACTACGAACAAACCAAACCTCCAACCCCGTACCTCAAACATGCCAGCGCCATGCCCACAACACGAACACTAAATACAAAGCCATCAACGGTAAAGAAAGTCCTCCTCACCCCCGCATCCGAAGTACCTCTGGTATGGCACAAACCGCAGCCCTTGTAGCAAGTCCGCATCATTCCTGAACAAGGAGTACGAGCGGCGAACCCACGAATACTATGACAAACAGGCGACAGGCAGGACCCAGGCCGAAGCCCAAAAGCCGAAAGGGTGTCCGATAAAGGCAAGTTCCCCGTACAAAAACAAAATTCCACTACCGCCCGGTCTGAATACCGTCCAGCAATCCCTCCTCCACAGTAAAAAACCAACAACAATTTATCAATACGGGTGGCGCAATGGCAGAGAGGTTATGACCAACTTGTCCGTAACTCGCATCCGCACGCCAGGCCGTCGACCCGATGAACCCACTGTGCCAAGTGCCTCCGAGGAGCGTAATGGTGAGGAGGACCTGTACCTGTTACCCGTAACCCCAAACCAAACAACCCTAAACAAAAGAAATACATAGAGGTGGTGACAGACCGGCAAGTTCAGTAGGGCCTATCTCCTACCCGTGGTGCCATGCCCCCGCCAGCCAAACCCGCAACCAAACCAAAGAAACCAAACAATCTCCACAGAACCCAGCACGCAAGACCCAAACAAGTCCAACCCAGAGGTCACAACCCACTATCCGCACAGGTGGCCATCAGCCAGCCGGTCCGACAGGAAGCTTTGCAGCACTCAGCAGCTTAACCTTAACAGCCCGAGCCAGCCGAAAACACTTAATTAGACCTCGCCTAACCTGACGCAGGCCCGACCGGTGCTCGCAGGTGTCTCTCCCCGCCAAGTCAGCCCCCCCCAAGCCCCACACACCAGGCACCGCAGCCCCCATCAAGCCCCCTCAGCCCCTCGGGCAGATCAACCGCCCGACAGCCACAGGGCAGCCAATACCTGACCCCACCAGGCAGCCACTAATCTTGACCACACCAGCAGAGCCCCCTCCCCCAGCACCGACAGCCGAGGGGGGCCACCAGGACAGACCCGGGGCCACAGCATAAAGGGCCGCCACCCGAAGGCAACGGCCACAGCCCCAACTCGCCCGAACCGAAGTCCAGACAAGCCGAGAAGGAAACCAGGGAACCCGCAGGCCCCCCAAGGTGGGCCCCGAAGGGCCACACTGTAGACCGACGAAAGGTGCCCAAACTGACGCTTCAGAGAGGGTGGGTACCAGGATAGGAAACGAGACAAACAGAAGGTAGGCCCCACTTGCAATGGGTGTGACCGCCAACCACCATCCGTAACCACACCGACCCCTGCACTAGACCAAGCGTGGCCCGGCAACCAATCGCCCCGCACCATCCCGGGCAGAAGTTCAACCGCACCAGGAGGTAAAGGATTTCAGGGTCAAAGCCATCCCCACGCAGAAGCGAAGAGGTGACACCTGACTGAACCACCGTAAATGCCACTTGAACCGAAATCAAGGGAACGGTGATAAACGACATCGTAGGATTCCGACCGTGAAAATTTTAGACGAAGGGCGGGGCCGGCGAGGCCCCTGTCCCTTAAGGAATGATGCGATCGGTACGACGTGTTGATACTTGGGAAAGTCATCAGTCTAACCCAAGGGCGTTTTGTATCGTGAACACTAAGGACTCTGTTAAAACCCAACAAGGAACATGAGCTGGCCTAAAGAACGACACGGGTGTTTCCCCCCACAGCAATGTTCAAATCCCCCATCCTCCGAACGCGAAACTCTGCGAGTAGACGAGTAGACAGAGAAGCCGAAGTCTTTTTACCGAAGGAGGGCTCGTAGACGCCAAAGGTGAAGAGGCTCGAAGCGAAATCATCATGAGAATCAAACAACAACGAGGAGGCGAAAACAAGTAACCACGACGCTCCACCACACGACAACCTCAACACCAAAGACCCCAGGAACTACTGAGCGAACTCAGATATCTCCCCCAGAATCAAAGGCATCGAAGGACTATCGTGGTGCGAAAGGAACGCTACCGTGGGGGAGCGAAGATAGAAGTAAGGAAATTACTTACAACATTCAATCTAATTTATTTATACTTGTACCGCCGACTCCGGCATACGACAAGTCCCCGCCGGCTCAGGGTTAACGCAAACCGGAACTACCGCTAACTACGAACAAACCAAACCTCCAACCCCATACCTCAAACATGCCCGCGCCATGCCCACAACACGAAGACTAAATACAAAGCCATCAACGGTAAAGAAAGTCCTCCCCGAAGCGATACCGTAGACCCTCTGGTATGGGCCCAACCAAGCCGGGTAGCCGAAGCCACAAGACCTCCTCGCGTAGCCGAAGCCGAGCAAGGTACCAGTCCTCCAGGTTCCCCGTACAAAAAATCAAAAATCCACTACCACCCGGTCTGAATACCGTCCCGCAAACCCTCCCCCACAATAAAAAATCAACAACAATTTATCAACACAGGCGGCACCAAGGTAGAGAGGTCGTGACCGACATGTCCACAACTCGCATCCGCATGCCAGGCAGTCGACCCTATGAACCCACTTTGCCAAGTGCCTCCGAGGAGCGTAATGGTGAGGAGGACCTGTACCCGCTGCCCGTAACCCCAAAACAAAACCATAAAAAAAGAAATACATAGAGGTGGTGACAGACCGGTAAGGTCAGTAGGGCCTATCTCCTACCCATGGTGCCATGCCTCCGCCCGCCGTGCCCGCAACCAGACCAAAGAAACCAAACAAGCTCCACAGAACCCAGCACGCAAGACCCAAACAAGTCCAACCCAGAGGTCGCGACCCACTATCCGCACAGGTGGCCATCAGCCAGCCGGTCCGTCAGGACGCTTTGCAGCACTCAGCAGCTTAACCTTAACAGCCCAAGCCGTCTGGAAACACTTAATTAGACCTCGCCCAACCTGACGCAGGCCCGACCGGTGCTCGCAGGCGCCTCTCCCCGCCAAGTCAGCCCCCCCCAAGCCCCACACACCAGACACCGCAGCTCCCATCCAGCCCCCTCAGCCCCTCGGGCAGATCAACCGCCCGACAGCCACAGGATAGCATATACCCGACCCCACCGGCAGCCACTGGTCTTGGCCACACAAGCAGAGCCCCTACCCCCAGCACCGACAGCCGAGGGGGGCCACCAGGACGAACCCAGGGCCACAGCGTAAAGGGCCCCCACCCGTAGGCAGCGGCCACAGCCCCAACCCGCCCGAACCAAGGTCCAGTCAAGTCGAGAAGACAACTAGGGAACCCGCAGGCCCCCCAATGTGGGCCACAAAGGGCCACACCGTAGACTGACGAAAGGTGCCCAAACTGACGCTTCAGAGAGGGCGGGTACCAGGATAGGAAACGAGACAAATAGAAGGTAAGCCTCACTTGCAATGGGTGTGACCGCCAACCACCATCCGTAACCACACCGACCGCTGCACTAGACCAAGCGTGGTCTGGCAACCAATCGTCCCACACCACCCCTGGCAGAAGTTCATCCGCACCAGGAGGTAAAAGATTTCAGGGTCAAAGCCATCGCCACGTAGAAGCGAGGAGGAGACACCTGACTGAACCACCGTAAATGCCACTTGAACCGAGATCAAGGGAACGGTGATAAACGACATCGTAGGATTCCGACCGTGAAGACAGTAGACGAAGGGCGGGGCCGGCGAGGCCCCCGTCCCTTAAGGAATGATGCGAGCGGTACGACGTGTTGATACTTGGGAAGGTCATCAGTCTAACCCAAGGGCGTTTTGTATCGTGAATACTAAGGACTCTGTTAAAACCCAACAAGGAACAGGAGCTGGCCCAAAGAACGACACGGGTGTTTCCCCCCACAGCAATGTTCATATCCCCCATCCTCCGAACGCGAAGCTCTGCGAGTAGACGAGTAGACAGAGAAGCCGAAGACTTTTTACCGAAGGAGGGCTCGTAGACGCCAGAGTTGAAAGGCTCGAAGCGAAATCATCGTGAGAATCAAACAACAACGAGGAGGCGAAAACAAGTAACCACGACGCTCCACCACACAACAACCTCAACACCAAAGACCCCAGGAACTACTGAGCGAACTCAGATATCTCCCCCAGAATCCGAGGATCAGAAAGCTATCGTGGGCGCGAAGGAACGCTACCGAGGCGGAGCGAAGATTGAAGCAAGGAAATTACTTAGAACATTCAATCTAATTTATTTATACTTGTACCGCCGACCCCGGCATACGACAAGTCCCCGCCGGCACAGGGTTAGCGCAAACCGGAACTACCACTAACTACGAACAAACCAAACCTCCAACCCCGTACCTCAAACATGCCCGCGCCATGCCCACAACATGAACACTAAATACAAAGCCATCAACGGTAAAGAAAGTCCTCCTCGCCCCCGCATCCGAAGTACCTCTGGTATGGCACAAACAGCAACCCTTGTAGCAAGTCCGCATCATTCCTCAACAAGGAGTACGAGGGGCGAACCCACGAATACCAAGATAAACAGGCGACAGGCAGGACCCAGGCCGAAGCCAAAAGCCGAAAGGGTGTCCGACAAAGACAAGTTCCCCGTACAAAAACAAAATTCCACTACCGCCCGGTCTAAATACCGTCCCGCAATCCCTCCCCCACAGTAGAAAACCAACAACAATTTATCAACACGGGTGTCGCAATGGCAGAGAGGTCGAGACCAACATGTCCACAACTCGCATCCGCACGCCAGGCCGTCGACCCTATGAACCCACTTTGCCAAGTGCCTCTGAGGAGCGTAATGGTGAGGAGGATCTGTACCTGTTACCCGTAACCCCAAACCAAACAACCATAAACAAAAGAAACACATAGAGGTGGTGACAGACCGAAGAGGTCAGTAGGGCCTATCTCCTACCCGTGGTGCCATGCCCCCGCCAGCCAAACCCGCAACCAAACCAAAGAAACGAAACAAGCTCCACAGAACCCAGCACGCAAGACCCAAACAAGTCCAACCCAGAGGTCACAACCCACTATCCGCACAGGTGGCCATCAGCCAGCCGGTCCGACAGGAAGCTTTGCAGCACTCAGCAGCTTGACCTTAACAGCCCGAGCCAGCCGGAAACACTTAATTAGACCTCGCCCAACCTGACGCAGGCCCGACCGGTGCTCGCAGGTGTCTCTCCCCGCCAAGTCAGCCCCCACCAAGCCCCACACACCAGGCACCGCAGCTCCCATCCAGCCCCCTCAGCCCCTCAGGCAGATCAACTGCCCGACAGCCACAGGACAGCCAATACCTGACCCCACCAGGCAGCCACAGATCTTGGCCACACCAGCAGAGCCCCCTCCCCCAGCACCAACAGCCGAGAGGGGCCACCAGGACAGACCCGGGGCCACAGCATAAATGGCCGACACCCGAAGGCAACGGCCACAGCCCCAACCCGCCCGAACCGAAGTCCAGACAAGCCGAGAAGTAAACCAGGGAACCCGGAGGCCCCCCAAGGTGGGCCCCGAAGGACCACACTGTAGACTGATGAAAGGTGCCCAAACTGACGCTTCAGAGAGGGTGGGTACCAGGATAGGAAACGAGACAAACAGAAGGTAGGCCCCACTTGCAATGGGTGTGACCGCCAACCACCATCCGTAACCACACCGACCCCTGCACTAGACCAAGCGTGGCCCGGCAACCAATCGCCCCACACCACCCCGGGCAGAGGTTCATCCGCACCAGGAGGCAAAAGATTTCAGGGTCAAAGCCATCCCCACGTAGAAGCGAGGAGGAGACACCTGACTGAACCACCGTAAATGCCTCTTGAACCGAAATCAAGGGAACGGTGATAAACGACATCGTAGGATTCCGACCATGATAATAGTAGAGGAAGGGCGGGGCCGGCGAGGCCCCCGTCCCTTGAGGAATGATGCGATCGGTACGACGTGTTGATACTTGGGAAGGTCATCAGTCTAACCCAAGGGCATTTTGTATCGTGAACACTAAGGACTCTGTTAAAACCCAACAAGAAACATGAGCTGGCCCAAAGAACGACACGGGTGTTTCCCCCCACAGCAATGTTCAAATCCCCCATCCCCCGAACACGAAACTCTGCGAGTAGACGATAGACAGAGAAGCCGAAGTCTTTTTACCGAAGGAGGGCTCGTAGACGCCAAAGATGAGAAGGCTCGAAGCGAAATCATCGTGAGAATCAAACAACAACGAGGAGGCGAAAACAAGTAACCACGACGCTCCACCACACGACAACCTCAACACCAAAGACCCCAGGAACTACTGAGTGAACTCAGATATCTCCCCCAGAATCCGAGGATCAGAAAGCTATCGTGGGCGCGAGAGGAACGCTACCGAGGCGGAGCGAAGATAGAAGTAAGGAAATTACTTAGAACAAAGCGTGAAGAGCCTATCTTCCTCGGTCGTACCGACCTCCTTATATAGTGCTCTTCCACCCACCCTAACCCTGATGACTCACAAGCGTGAGCCTCGCGAAAAGTCTTACCAAAGTCATATGACTCAAATGAGTCATACACGCGAGACCCATGACTCATAATCGAGTCATGTGCAAAACATAACAAATCATAACATAAACAAGTCACATGGCTCAATTGAGTCATATGCGCGAGACCAATGACTCATAATCGAGTCATATGCGAAACATAACAAATTATAACATAAACAAGTTATATGACTCAAGCGAGTCATATGCGCAAGACCCATGACTCATAATCAAGTCATGTGCAAAGTCCTGAGCTACCTGTCACATTCGTGACATTAGCTCCCCCCTCCTTAAGCCTGAGTCCCATCAGGCTCTCTCTCGAATCCCGCATCTTTACCAGGTCCTGTCCGTACGTGCAGACGGACCTTCAAAGTTCATGAAACTTCAATTCCCAATCTCTGGTCCTTATCCTCACTACTTCCAGGGTGCGGTTGGCCGTTTCGATCGTCTGTTGTTGTTGGGCGATTGTTTGAGCGTGTGCCGAAATTGTGGCTTAGGCTGTACCAAGTTGGCTTCGTAGTCCCGAGATGTGCCTTTGTCGGCTTTCGTAGTCGGGCTCGGTTTCGGCAGGGGAGTTTTGGGCTCCCCTCTCCGCAGGCCATGTCCCCATGGCCTTGCAGTGGTCTCGGGCCATTTTCTTCCCAAGCGGCCTCCTGCTTCTATCCCTCTTCAGGTGGTATCCTGCTTCGATTTTCGCTGCCTTATGTGCCTGGTACTGAATGCGATCGCATTCAGTCCATGGTTTTGCAGCATGGTCGGGCCTTGGCCCTCCCTTCTTGTAGGCTCGTGGGAACTACCCGCTACCTTCCTGGTCCCTTAGATGTACGGGACATCCGTCGTCGTAGCACACCGTCCAACTCATAACGTTGTACTCTGAATTCTTTCGAGCTTCTTCCTCGCGTCTTGCGAGTTCTTCATCTGTCGGCCCCATATATGAGTATTCGGGGCTGGTCGTGGTGACTACGCGGGAGCAGTCGTCCCAGCCCTCATGGGGCTTCATAGGCGACTTAGCGCCTGCTTCGTTCTTGGGGTTGATGGTGATCGTTATCCCGGTAGGGCTTGTCGGGATAGCTTCGGTGGAAGAGTTCGATGGCATCTTAAGCGTTGGTGATGTTCCTCGCTGGATATCAGGTTTTATCGTGTTTGGGAGAATAACCGGTCAACTTGGCACAGTATTGGAGTTTTCTGTAGCGCAAGCGAGAATCGACAATCTCGTCGAGTTCGTATTCGGATTCTCCGTCTATTTCTAGCGGAGGAGGAGGAGTTATTATTTGTGAGGGAAACTTGTTATCGCTATAGATTTCGAGGAGTGAGATGCGGAATGTGTTGTGTATTCTCATCGAGGGGGGAAGATCGAGCTTATATGCTCGATTCCCAATTCTTTCCAATATCCGAAATGGCCCGATTTTCTTGTCATCCAATTTCTTGGATGGTCTCGTGGTCTTGATGTTGCGTGGTAGCAGCCACACCATATCTCCTGTTTCTAGGTTCGGATCGGGTCTTCGGTTCTTATCGTATTGTTCTTTCTGTCGTTGTTGTGCGTAATCCATTTCGTATCGTAATGTGTCGTGCAGTTGACTCATCTCCGTCTTATCTGTTATCATTCCACCGCTCGTATGATTTGTGGCCTGACCTCTCGGGTGTTGTCCATAATTGGCAAGGAATGGCGTCGTGCCAATCGTCTCTTGTTTGCTGTTGTTATATGCAAACTCCGCCATCGGAAGTAGTTCCCGCCAATTATCTTGTTGATAATTGATGTATGCGCGAAGATATTGTTCCAATATTCCGTTTACCCGTTCAGTCTGCCCGTCCGTTTGTGGGTGGAAGGCAGTACTGAGCCTGTTCCAGATTCCCATTTCTCCCGTTGCCTTTTTCCATGCTCCGGATGTGAATAGTGATCCTCGATCCGTGATGATATTTTTTGGTAGTCCGTGTAATCTAAAGATTTCGTGGAAGATCGTTCGGATGAATGTTGCCGTTGTCATCTCCTTTTTTACCGGAACAAAGTGACTCATTTTGGTCAGGCGATCCACCACAACCAAAATGGCGTTCCATCCTTCCGAATTCGGAAGGTCGTTGATAAATTCCATGGTTATCGTTTCCCATGGTTTTTCCGGTACTTCGTTTGATTTGAGTAATCCGTACGACGCATGTTTGGCCGTTTTCGTCATTTGACATATATCGCAATTCTTGATGTATCTCTTGACGTCCTCGCGCAGTCCTGGACAATAGAATGACCTCGTGATGAGTTCGGTTGTTTTAGCCGTTCCTCCGTGTCCCGATATTCGTGAATCGTGGTGTTGTGGTATGATTTCCGTTCTTATCTTTTCTTCTTCCGGAATCCATTGCTTTCCGTCGTACCATAATTGATTTTCTTTCCACTGGCATAAACCCAGTGCTATCCCCTTCATTTCCTTTTTTCCCTCCTCCAATGCTTCCTTTATCGCTTTGATAGTTCCATCTTCTTTGCTCGCTTCCTGTATTCTTTCTTCGCTTTCTGTCGTAATTTCAACCATCTCCATCACTTCGATCCTCTCTTTCTTGAAATATCGGTCGACTGGTAGTAACATTTGGATATTTCTGGTAATCCTTTCATCATTATCGTCTTGTGGTCTGTCGCTCGATATCCTTGTGAGAGCATCTGGTTTGCCCCCTTCTTTGCCAGGTCGATATTCAATTTGAAACTTGAACTGACTTAATTGTTCCATCCATCGTAGTTGCCGATCGTTTAGCACCCTGTCCTTCATGAATGGTACTAGGTTTTTGTGGTCCGATAGGACTTTCACAACACCTTTCGTGTCGCAAACGTATCGTCTCCATTCCTTCATTGCTTGAACTATTGCTAATAGTTCTTTGTCGTGAACGTCGTTGTTGCATTCGGCGGGTGTCATGTTCTTTGACCGGTAGGCGACCGGTCTCCACCTTCCGTCTTCGCATTTCTGTGAGAGTATCCCGGAATAGACGTATTTCGAGGCGTCAGTTTCGATTACTAGTTCTCTATCAGGGTCGTAGTGAACTAGTAATGGGACGCTCGTGAGTTGTTTTCTGATCCTGTCGAATGCTTTTTGTTCATGTTCATTCCATCTCCATTTGGCTTCTTTCTTCGTTAGGTTGTAGAGGGGTTTGGCAATCCTGCTGAACCCTTCTATAAACCTTCGATAGAAGTTGCAGAATCCAATGAAACATTGGACATCCTTTCACGTTCCTGGTGGTTTCCATTTCCATATGGCGTTCGTCTTGACTGGGTCTACTTTGACTCCTTGTCTGTTGATGATGAATCCCAGGTATTCCGTTTCTTCCTTATGGAATTCGCATTTTGTTGGCTTGATTTTCATCCCGGATTCCTGGATGCTTTCCATCACCTCCCTAACATCTCTGATGTGTTTTCCAGGTTATCGGAATAGACGAGTACATCGTCTAGATAGACGATGCAGCATCTGTCGAGGAACCGACTCAATACTTGGTTGATCCATCGTTGAAATGATGCAGGTGCATTGGTTAGCCCGAAAGGCATAACCAGGTATTCGTACATTCCATATTTAGATGCGAAAGTTGTCTTCCATTCGTCTCCTTTTTTGATCCTGACGTTGTGGTACACGTCCTTGATGTCGAGTTTGGTGAAGTATTATGCTGTTCTTAATCGATCCAGGGCTTCTCCTATCAGTAGTAGCGGGTATCGATCCTTCTTCGTGAGCGAATTGAGTGCTCGATAGTCCACACACAGTCTTAGCTTTCCGTCCTTCTTTTTGAGGAACATTATGGGTGATACCCATGCTCCTTTCGTCTCTCGAATCCATCCTCGGTCCAGATTGGTTTCGATGTATTGTCTTAATTCTTCTAATTCTTGTTCACTGAGTGCGTATACCTTCTTCCATGGTATATGTTGCGTTCGCTTTCCGTCTTTGTCCAATTCGAGATCGATCGCCAGGTCTACCCCATGTCGATGAGGTGGGAATTCTGTTGCGTTGTCTTCTTTGAATAAATCGTGGAACTTGTGATACTGTTTGGGTATATTATCCCTCCAGTCTTGTTGTTTTCATTGTTGTTTGTCTCATATGGCCAGTTCTGTGCTGATGTTGATCTTGGCCCATTCTAGGTCTTTCGTGGTGAAATTCTATCTGAGCATGCCGGTGTATGCTCCTTCCTTATAGTCTTCGCGAAATTCGTCTGCCATTATTTTGCATATCTGAATCTTGTCTTGTTGGCTCTCGGTAGCCTCGTATTGGTCCGTTGACCCAAAACCTTGACTTCCTCTTTGCGTGTCATCGAGGTTGTTCACTTCTTGGAGTTCTTCGTTGTTGATCTTTTCAATGATCAATTGAGCAATCCGATCTCCTTTCGAGATCTGGTACTCCTTATCGTTCAGGTTGGCCAAGACAACCTTTATCTCACCAGTATAGTCAGCATCGATTACCCCGGCGTTGACTATTAGTTTGTGTTTAACTGATAGTCCACTCTGTGGTGCGATCCGTCCATAGGTGCCATCCGGTAGTCCAATGGCTATTCCTGTTCGTATCGTGACTTGTTCTCTTGCTGGTATCGTGGTATCTTCGTGTGCATACAGGTCGTGTCCTGCAGCCTTTGTTGACCCTCTAAGAGGTATCTGAGCCTCCGGGTCGATCTTCTTGACAAGAACTCCCTGATTCTTGTTCTTCTTCTTTTTCTCTCCGTCGACAGATATCTTGGTTTCTTCGTATCTTGCCTTGAGGCTTTCGTATTCGACTTCGATTTCTGGTATCCCATACACGACTGGCGGGTCTTGCAGGCATTCCTTCTCGCATAATCCGCTTGCGAAGGTGACCTTATTCTCCGTCCAGTCCATATCCGGGTTGTGCTTCTTTAGCCAGGGCATCCCCAGCACTATTTCGTGGTTTTTGAGATTTGCCACTTGGAAGGTTGCCATTTCCCTATGGTTTCCAATTTCCATAGGTACTTGTGCGATGTGGGTAACATCCCCCATTGCACTTGGATTTCCATCCGCGAGGTAAATCGTCCTTTTCTTTTTCGTATTCTTGGTTTTGATTCTGTGCTTGTCACAGATTCCTTTGTCGATGAAATCCTCAGTTGCTCCTGAGTCTATCATCGCATATATCTCGATCGTTTCGTGTTGGTTGACATGTAGCTTCGTTTTGACCATTAACTGGTCTCCGTGTGTTTCCATTGATTCCGTTTGCAGTGCCGCGTATGTATTCAATAACTTGACGGGTTTCGGTCGATTCTTGTCCCTCAGACCATCTATTGCTGGGGACCGTCGTCTTTTTCAGACTGATCATCTCCTTCGTCCATGGATATCTCTCTCAGATTCATTCTTTTCAGAAATTGTTGAAATCTTTACGTGGTGAAAGGTTTCTTCATCTGTGTTCCACTTCCATTTGATCTTGGCCTTCTGCAATCTTTGATTCAGTGTCCTTTGATTCCGCAATTGAAACAAAGGTTGTCCTTTTTTCTTTGTTCGTATACGCCTTGAGGAATGTCGACCCGTCCTTTCTTCCTTGTACTGTCCAACTCCATGGGTTCTCCTCTTTCGTCTTGTTCTTGTCTTTTCCATGTTCCATCCTGGTTCCTTGGTGATGCGTATGTCTTGTTGGTCGTGACTGGTGGGTGGTAATTTCGTTCTGCTGCTTTGCACTGGTTTATCCAGTTCTCCTTGTCTATCGCCCAGACTGCTAATTCCGTTGCCGAAGTCACTTTTTTCGGCATGTGGATCATAGCGTCGCGATAGATCTTCTTCAATCCTCGAGTGAACCATCTTCCTGCTGTCGTGTCGTCGACGTTGGCGTCTTGCATGAGTAGTATGAACTCGTACCAGTATTCGGTTACGCCGCGATTTCCTTGTTCAGCCACTTCGAGCTTATTTCTTGCTTCTTGTTCTCTGTCGAGATCGTCAAACTGTAGGGTGAACTCGGTACGAAATGCATCCCAATTTCTCCAAGGTTTTTCGATAGTTCCTTCCGTATAAGGTCGTATCCAAGCAAGTACTGTTCCTTCCAACAAAGTCCAGGTGTAGAGGATTTTTTCTTGGTCATATCTAATAGTCCATCCCACTGCTTCGAAATAGTTGTCGAGTTGGACCAAAAAGTTGCGTAGTTTGTTTCGTTCCCCCCCATATCTAGGTGGTGCCTTAACCTTTGGTTGTTGCATCGTCCGAGCTGGAGCCACTGGTGCTGCCGGAATTACTGGTAGCATGGCCGCTGTTACCGCAGCTACGATAGCTTGCATTTGGGCTGGAGATATTCCAATATCCCCTTGTGCCGGCGGCACCGCTGGTGGTGCTCCTGACATCCTCCTTGGTCAGGGTGTTCCCGTTGCTGAATCGTCAGGTGACAATCTTCTTTCAGGCGTGATAGGACTTGTTGCTCTTGATGGTGCTTGAGAGGCGTTCTCAAGTGCGTTGTTGAATTCTTCAAAGTTTCCTAGTCCTCCTTCGTTTTCTGTGAGATTGATATATCCTTCGTGGTCTTGTCCCTCAGGTTGAGGATTTATATTCGCCGTGTTGGAATCGTTGGGTGTCGCTTGGGTGACGCTTTGTAATGTAAAGTTCCTAGCTTGTGGTTAACTAATAGCGACGGGCAACGATAGTTCTCTTCTTAATTCCTATCTTGTCTGATATAACAGTTCTTAGATCCGTTGATCTACGTTATCACTGTTCATCGGATAACGCCTGTTAAATCCTAACTAAGATAACTTCGCCTTATATAGGCTCGTGAGAAATGTGTCGGATATGCAAACGTGATAAAGAGCGTAAAGATGTTTTATTCGTAAAGTAATAGGTAAGGAAATTACTTAGAACATTCAATCTAATTTATTTATACTTGTACCGCCGACTCCGGCATACGACAAGTCCCCGCCGGCACAGGGTTAACGCAAACCGCAACTACCACTAACTACGAACAATTCAAACCTCCGGCCCCGAACCTCAAACATGCCCGCGCCATGCCCACAACACGAATACTAAGTACAAAACTATCAACAGTAAAGAAAGTCCTCCTCGAAGCGACACCGTAGACCCTCTGGTATGGGCCCAACAAAGCCAAACAGCTGAAGCCGCAAGGCCTCCTCGCGTAGCCGAAGCCGAGCAAGGTACCAGTCCCCCAAGTTCCCCGTACAAAAAACAAAATTCCACTACCGCCCGGTCTGAATACCGTCCCGCAAACCCTCCTCCACAGTAGAAAGCCAACAACAATTTATCAACATAGGTGGCACCAAGGCAGAGAGGTCGTGACCAACATGTCCACAACTCACATCCGCAGGCCAGGCCGTCGACCCTATGAACCCACTTTGCCGAGTGCCTCCGAAGAGCGTAACGGTGAGGAGGACCTGTACCCGCTGCCTGTAACTCCAAACAAAACACAAATAAACAAAAGAAATACATAGAGGTGGTGACAGACCGAGAAGGTCAGTAGGGCCTATCTCCTACCCGTGGTGCCATGCCCCTGCCCGCCGTTCCCACAACCAAACCAAAGAAACCAAACAAGCCCCACAAAACCCAGCACACAAGACCCAAACAAGTCCAACCCAGAGGTCGCAACCCACTATCCGCACAGGTGGCCATCAACCAGCCGGTCCGCCAGGAAGCTTTACAGCACTCAGCAGCTTGACCTTAGCAGCCCAGTCCAGCCGGAAACACTTAATTAGACCTCGCCCAATCTGACGCAGGCCCGACCGGTGCTCGCAGGTGCCTCTCCCCGCCAAGTCAGCCCCCTCCAAGCCCCACACACCAGGCATCGTAGTTCCCTCCAGCCCCCTCAGCCCCTCGGGCAGATGAACCGCCCGACAGCCACAGGACAGCCGATACCTGACCCCATCAGGCAGTCACTGATCTTGGCCGCACCAGCGGAGTCCCATCCCCCAGCACCGTATAGCCGAGGGGGGCCACCAGGATGAACCCGGGGCCACAACATACGCGCCAGCATCCAAAGACGCTGGCAACAGTCCCAGCCCGCCCGAACCGAAATCCAAGCAAGCCGAGAGGGAATCCAGGAAACCCGGAGGCCCCCCAATGTGGGCCCCAAACGGCCGCACCATAGACTGACGAAAGGTGCCCAAACTGACGCTTCAGAGAGGGCGGGTACCAGGATAGGAAACGAGACAAACAGAAGGTAAGCCTCAGTTGCAATGGGTGTGACCGCCAACCACCATCCGTAACCACACCGACCCCTGCACTAGACCAAGCGTCGCCCGGCAACCAATCGCCCCACACCACCCCGGGCAGAAGTTCATCCACACCAGGAGGCAAAAGATTTCAGGGTCAAAGCCATCCCCACTTAGAAGCGAAGAGGTGACACCTGACTGAACCACCGTAAGTGCCACAAGGACGTAAACTCCAAGGGAACGGTGATAAACCACATCGTAGGATTCCGATCGTGAGAGTAGTAGACGAAGGGCGGGGCCGGCGAGGCCCCGTCCCTTAAGGAATGATGCGACCGGTACGACGTGTTGATACTTGGGAAGGTCATCAGTCTACCCCAAGGGCGTTTTGTATCGTGAACCCTAAGGACTCCGTTAAAACCCAACAAGAAACACGAGCTGGCCCAAAGAACGACACGGGTGTTTCCCCCCACAGCAATGTTCAAATCCCCCAACCTCCGTACGCGAAACTCTGCGAGTAGACGAGTAGACAGAGAAGCCGAAGTCTTTTTACCGAAGGAGGGCTCGTAGACGCCAAAGGTGAGAAGGCTCGAAGCGAAATCATCGTGAGAATCAAACAACAACGAGGAGGCGAAAACAAGTAACCACGATGCTCCACCACACGACAACCTCAACACCAAAGACCCCAGGAACTACTGAGCGAACTCAGATATCTCCCCCAGAATCAAAGGATCAGAAAGCTATCGTGGGCGCGAACGAACGCTACCGAGGCGGAGCGAAGATAGAAGTAAGGAAATTACTTAGAACAAAGCGTGAAGAGCCTATCTTCCTCACTCGTACCGACCTCCTTATATAGTGCTCTTCCACCAACCCTAACCCTGATGACTCACAAGCGTGAGCCTCGCAAAAAGTCTTACCAAAGTCATGTGACTCAAATGAGTCATACGCGCGAGACCCTTGACTCATAATCGAGTCATGTGCGAAACATAACAAATCATAACATAAACAAGTCATATGACTCAAATGAGTCATATGCGCCAGACCCATGACTCATAATCGAGTCATGTGCGAAACATAACAAATCATAACATAAACAAGTCATATGACTCAAGCGAGTCATATGCGCAAGACCCATGACTCATAATCGAGTCATGTGCAAAATCCTGAGCTACCTGTCACATTTGTGACACCCAATCACATTCACCCCTACTGCCTTCCTGTCATTCTGCTTTCATATGCACTCTTGCACTATATTCTCATCTAACCTCACCACCTTCCAAAAACCCTCCTCCTCCTGCTCTAATTCCTCTCTCTTCCCCAAACCTCTTAAAATTGCCTTACCTTTCTTCCCATTCTCCGTCCCCAAATTCCCATCCTTCCCCCTAATATCTGGCACATCCACCAAAAAATATCCTTATTGATTTTCACAAAATTAAGACTCTCCAACAAACCCAATCCCTCTAAAAATCGTTACCAATATTCTTCCTTCTTCTTCTGAACCATCTCCTTATACAATCACCCGGCCAATTTCTCCTTTATACCTTTCCTTCCCTCCTCCCTGTCCCCCCTTTCCCACAACCTCTCCAGCTTATTAATCTTAATTCTCATCTCCTCCAATTCCCCATCCTACTACTTCTTCCTCCCTCTCCTCCACTTCCTTCTTTCCCTACACCTGTCTATACACTCCTTCAACCTATCCTCCAAATCTTCTACCGCCCAATCTAAATACCCCCTACTCAAACCTGCCTTCTCTCCCCAATTCCTCCTACTTCCCCACAACCTAATTTTCGCCTCGAACCTACACCAATCTATTCCACTCCTCATTTCCAATTCCTTATCCACCTCCCATCCTAAAACCTCCACTTCCACCAGTAAAACCTTATGATCCATCCCCACCAACTTCCCTCCCGTACTTCTACTACCATTAACATTTCCATCCAAAATTCACAAGTCTAATACCCTATCCCTAAACCCCTCTCTTTCCTCCACCCTAGTCACTTCCTCTACCACGTTCACTACCTTCAACGTCCCCTTATCCAACTACTCTTCTATATTCTCCTTTCTGTAGTATTTCTCTCTTCCTTCCCACCCCATCTCCTACTCCTTGCATTAGAATCTCCTATCACTACTATTCTCCTCTCACTCTCTGGCCAACAAAAATCTGCATGCTTACCATATCATACATACACGCACCATATCTCTATACCTCTACCCCCTCCTACATCTAACCTTATACCTATTCTCTCCTGTCTCCTATCCAAAACCACAAACCTCTCCACTTAGTCCCCCCTTATTAACATACCCACTACCAACCCTGCTCTCTTCTCTATATAATTACCCACCCCTCCTATTACCACAAACCCTTCCAACCCATAAAACTCATTCTTCCTCAACAAACCTACTTCCTGTAAACAATAAACATCTCCTCCCAGCCCCCTCGCACCCAACTCCTCCATAGCTCTTACGCTCCCCCTCAAATTTGCTGACACAATTACTAACTTCTCAAACTTCACTCACCAAACTTCTCAATCTCACCATTTCCGCCCTCACACCCTAACAATTCCCTTCTCTCGCTTTCTTCACCATATGTCCACCGCCACGCATCGCATACTTCCTATAGTGTACACAACCTACCCTCCCCTTGCTGCATCTCACACACCTATGTTGCCATCCCGTATGACCCTCCACTGCACACAAATCACATCTGGTCCTACTCCTCTTACAGTCCTACCAATTGTGACCCACTACTGCACACTTCGTACAATAAACGAAACCCTTCTCCTCTACCTAATTCTTAACCACCTTCTTCACCCCCTCCTTCTTCAAACACTTCACTATTAATCTCTCACTCACTCTCCCTCGCAGCCCATATAACCACTCCCGCATGCTTCATCTTCAACTCCTCCCTCTGTTTCCCCTCAATTAACCACCTCAGCTTTCTCATCAACTTTATATCATTCTCCCATTCCAAATCCTCCCTCAGCTCCTCTAATCTCTCATCCCAATCTTTCACCTATACTCCTCCTATCACCAACTCCACCCACTGCTCCATCCTCTTACACCCTTGTACCTTCTTACCTAAAACTTTCTTCCACTTCTCTTTACCCCCCTCCTCAATCTCCTTTGCTTTATTCTCTTCCTTGAAAACCACTTTCACCCTATTTCCCTTAACTATCCCCTTTTCCACCTCCCCTGATTTCAATCCCAATTCCTCCTCTACCCCTCTCTTGGACCACACACTGCCCCCCAATTCTTGCTGTGTTTCTATGACCTCGTTCACCACCTTATTCATTCTCTTCTCCAACACCAAACCCTTCTCCCTTTCCTTAGTGTTCGTTACGGGGCAGGGAGAGGCAGGTTTTGGGCTCTAAGACCCTGCCATTATGCGGGAGCGAGGTGATAATTTTTCCCTCCGAGCCCCGCCCCGCTCCTGTCTTGGGCCTGATTGTGCCCCCCCATCGTACCAAAATTTAACAGGGCCCCAACTTGGGTATGGGCAGGGGGCTTGGCAGAAAATTGCCAAAAAATAGGCCCCGCCCCGGGCCGTCATGTGGGCTGGGGCGGGGAACTTTGCCAGGGGCCCGTGTTTTTTGGAGCCCTGCAGGTACCATAACGAAGCCTACCTTTCCCTTAATCTCTTCTCCCTCAACCTTCTCTCCACTACTGCCAGATTTTCCACCTTCAACACACACCCCTCACCTCTCATCATCTTCTCAAAACTCCTACCCCTTTCTACCACTTTCTCCTTTCCAAATTCCTCCAACCTACTGTCCTTCCCTGTATTCCCTACCACCACTATACTTTCCATTACCACACTCTCCTTCCTGCTCTTCTCTCTCTCGTCCCCCAACCCTCATTCCCCGTTCTTCACCATCTCCACCACCTTCCTCACCTTTCTATGCATCACAAAATATCTCGCCTCCACCAAATCTATTCCGAAAACATGCTCCACCTCTCCAACTACTTCCCTTTAATCTCCCAACTGACCCCATAACTCCTTCACTTTATCACTTCTCCAACCCTTCTCCCTTCCCCTCCTCAAAAAAAACATCCATCTTCCTCAACTTCTCTGTTCTTTTCCTATTCTTCTCCTCTCTCATCTTCTTCAACTTCCGCTCATCTAACAAACCTATCCCCGCTCTCTGACTCTCTTCCACCTCTACTACCCTCTTCTCCACCTCCTTTCCCTTATCTACTCTTTTCTTCAACCTCTCCTCAAAACCATCTTGCTTCTCCCTAAACTCTTTAACCAACTTCTCCTCCTCCTCCTCATCCCCCTTACCCAAATCTCCTTCTACCACTACACCCTCCATACCATCCTCATCCATACCCACATCCCCCAAAACTCTCACCCCTGCCTCCTTATCCTCCCACATCTTCTAATTACTCTTCCTACTCTCCCCCTACCCACTACTATCCAAAACCATATCATCCTCCAATCAAATAATTTCATTCTCCCACCCTCCATCCACTCTAGCCAATCCCTTTTAAACCTTCTACACCTCCTTCTCGTTGCCACCCAATACCACTTCCCCCCCACCAATTACTCTGAATTTCCCTTCATCCAATACCCTCTTGCCAACACGTCCCTCACTAACCCTAACCCCTCTTTTTCCACGTCCAACTTTCTTCACACTTTTTCCTGTCTTTCCAGCCATGGTATCCTCAGATAAGCACTAAATCGAAAGATAAATTGAAACCCACTGCCTGAAGTGATGGCAGGCCGCCATTGGTTCAAACTCTCGATCGTCGTAAATGTTATGAGTCGTTATTTCTTTCGCAAGGTAAATACCGGTCGTCTTGCTTGTTCGCCGTACTTTTGCCCACCCCCTAGTACACCCGAGGTCTCTCTATTTGGAGCCTCTACATGCTGATAGAACACGCCACAAATTATGTTACCCACCATTATTACCTGTGGGATCGGGTTACCGCTAGTGCTGTAGTGACTGATAAAATCTGTTTATTCGAAAGTGATTTAGGTGGGTTCAGCGCTATCATTAGTGGAGGGCATAAAATGAGCACGAAATGAAATCCAGTGGGGGTTGACCATTGATTTGTGAGCCTTGTAGTATATAATTTAAAGTACAGGTAGGTTAATTGTGAACCGACGAAGCCATAGTATTGAAGATCCATCTTAGCGTACATCAAGCTCAACACCTTTCCCGTACGCACGCATCCAGGCTCTAGCATCTACTTAGCTACAGTTGAGTTTTTTTGTTTTGTTTTGTCTCCAGTGAGGGAGGGTACAAACATTTTGGTTTGGATGCCACACATCCCCCCTACCATTTTCTCCTTTGCTCCCACCCTTCAGTTTCTCTCTCCAACAACCTAATGATCACCCTCAATCCCTTTTTTGACCACCAAACTCATTGGTCATGAGCTTACGCAATCATTGGGAAGCGCCAGCTCCCTGGTAGGAGACTAAAGTTTCACATCAAACTTCTCTTCCTCTTCCCAACCCTTCCACCAAGAACTTTCTTCACACCAAGTCCTTTTCGCACATTCGCCTCTGTCACATTCATAGCCATCTCTCCCTTCCCCCAATCTCTCACAAACGAGAGAAGAACTGCACCTGCTGCTTCCTCTCGCCGTGTCCAGCATCATCCCCTCCCGCCCCTCGAAGCTGTCATGGTCGTACTCGTGTTTCACCTTCTTAACCGAAGACTTTACGTGTCCACTCCCCCCACAACTTACTTTATCCGTGCTAGTAGACGGATGTGCGAAAGCGCACGCTCTATGATCGAGTCTATGTCCGGTATTCAGGCTCACACCTTCAGCATCTTCGGGGGACATGTGCTGGATGATCTGAGATCCCATTGTAGTATTAGGATAACAACAAATTTGTCCTCTACCAGGTAGCGGAAGACATGGAAATATGCGATCAAGGACCGTCTTTGTTCCGGTACTGATATTTGATAATCCTCCTTCAGAGCCACCGTCTTCTGTCCTCGTCTCCCCGTTTCCTCCCAAACACCCAGTGTCCTCGGATTCCATTCTTGTGATTTTCTCCTTCAGGAGATCTATTGTAGATTGCATTTTGAGGATCTTTTGATCACGGGCTTTCTCGCGTTTAATTAGCTTTTTGACTTGGCGGGCGAGGTTGCAAAGTGCCACACGGTCTTCACTCAATTGCTCCTGATCATTGTGGAGTGGTGAGACGGTTGACGTGTGGTGGTTGCTGATAGGCAACTGGAGATGCTGGTCGGTAATATCTTCCATCCTGCTGGTGTGTTGGAATATGTATTAGTGAATGGTCGAGTTGTTTATTCAGTAATGGAGGTATTGGGGTGCTTGCAGGGGGTATGATAAGGTTATGTTATATAGTTAGGTGTTTTTAAAATGGCGGTGGCGGCAAGGGTAACCAGTCGTAGGGTTAGGAGGACTTTCTTGGATCGTAGCTTTGGAGGGGTTGATAAGGTGAGGTGCTCAGGGCTGGGGAGCATATGGGTGGAGAGGTATTATGATAGAAGGAAGAAATAAAATGAGAAAAGATGAATTTTTTATCACGTTATTTGGGGAAATGGGGTCTCTGGTGGTGCTGTATTGCCGGAGGGCTGAGTTCTGCTGAGATTGCCAACAGGTTGGTACTAAGGGCTCGAGCTCTCCAAATTCTGCAGTGTATAGTCGTCCACGAGTGGTTGTTGAACTTTGGGTAAGGTTGCGGTTACGCTCTAGTGCTTAGATAAAAACGATGCTTTTCTGTTGGAAATGTTGGAAAAACGTGTTTGTGCTCCCACTAAAACTCCCACCTCGAGTGACACTCGGTGACAGCTTGCGTCACCCTCCGGTCGGTAAGCCTATCTAAGCACCTTCCCTTCCCTTCCTCCTTCCTCCTTTCTTTTCCTTTCTTTTCAATCACCTTCATCTCCTTTCATAAAACAATCAACACTTCAATCTCAATCCCACATCTGCTCATCCGGCCACTTATCCCGCAATTCCATTCAGTACTTTCCTCCCTGTAAAGCAACTTGTTGTACTCCGTGATTCCGAGCGATAGTTATCGATTGTAGTCACTTCTCATCACTCTGACGGTATACAGGAATACAAAGTATGATATGAGACCTATTTGCGCAGTGCTAAATGCTTAAGCAAACCAGCTCCTCAGATACTCCGAAAGTAGGCCACTTTTCCAGCGGGCCGGGGGACAGCGGGAGATATATTTCCCTTTTTACGGTACCGGTATTGCATCTTACGGGCGTTATTTTTGTCACTGTATGGGTTTATAATAATATGGTAATATATTGGTGTAGTATTATTCGAATAATAGTTCACTGGCATTGCCCTACCTGTAGATGCTGGTGACCCTCGACTCCAAAACCATACACTATCTTGGTAAGTCATAGATATTGCTTGTAGGACTCTTCTGTTGTACTCGCGGGTTGACAAAAGTCGGGTTCGCTTCCAAAAGGAGATGCGGCAGTTATATGTAAACTAAACTAGTTTAGGAAATCCGAGTGATAGCATGTGCATGTTATCTAGTAAGGGCAAATAGTCGGGTTCACCTTTGAAAATGGAAGACATACCAGTGATATCCTACAAGCATGACCAATGAAGAAAAGAAGTCTATATTATATACAAATTAAATTATAAATGTCAATATCGAGTGGGTCTTCTGTCTGCCACAATAACCATCAGCAAAAATGTAGGCCTGTACGTAGAGTCCCTTAGCATTGGATGTACGAGGCTGGCGTCAAAAATGATGAGTAGTGTACGGGTTTTCCACTGAAAACAGCCATATTCACCACCTTCCGACCAGTGTTTCGGTGAAGAAATCCAAATCAAATCTTGATCTATATATAACACAATTCCCTAGATTTTACTTTCAAACCCTTTAGAATCCTCTGTATGAGCTGGCTGAAGAATTATTGAGAGAGTTATGGTTGGTACATTAGTCTTGGTGCAATTTCTCATGATTTTGTATGGGAAATGACCAGGCTTGGCGCTATTTTCAACTTCAACTTTACAATATTGCATGCTAAAGTATCCAGGAATTTTTTAATAATCTATGAGTGCTTGTGGAGATATTTGAGAAAATTTCTGATTATTCTATAAAATTTTTTTTTTTTTTAGAGCTTCAGAATGTATTCAATTGAAAGTGTGAAGTAGCATGGTTTGGGTTGTTACATTCTGTTCTGCTCACCATTTTTGTCACCAGCCTCGTACAAGGTGCTCAGAATGTTAATCGTGAACCAGGAGGTGACGTTGAATCTTAGCAACATCAGAGTGTAACAGTGTTGTCACAGAACTCACAGGGTGCAACTAGACGCTATACTATATCCTCTGAGTGTAACCAGACGTCATACTATATCCTGCGGGCATAAACAAGCACAGTGCTGATTTCTTAAGGCGTAATTAGATACAACACTACTGGTACCCAGGTTGCGGCATGCTGCTACAATACCCAGTACTTGCAAGCTCACAACTAATATGAACTATCATGAACTGGGACATTGCTGGGATGTAGGACTCACTGATTGGGCAATATTTGAGAGAGCTTCCCATTTATTTATTAAAAAACATTAACTTTAGAAAAGCTGGACCATGTAAAGAAAAAAATGAAAATAATGCCAATAAAATTAATGTAAGATGATAAATAGCAATTCAAGAGAGAACTAGAGAGGTCTTAGAAGTTGGTGTAAATAAAATACAAAGTTGGGGAGTAGGAGAATAGCACACAAAAATATTGTAGGAAATAGCAAAAAATAATAGTTGATATTAGAGCTTCCATGATCAGAGTGATATATAAAAGAAAGAGACAGTGACTAAGACTCAGGTTGAGAAAGAAAGTGTAGGTTTTACTTGTGTGATTCAACTAAAAATAGGCCCTCTCTCTATGGTCAAATTCCGCTCCTCATCACTTAGAACCTCCACATCACTATCTTCAGAAATCTGATAAGCGGAACTTTCAGGAATCTCTTGATGCTGTAAAAGAAGATGTGACTATTCTTGATAGAACTCATGCTGTGTAACTTCAGTCCTGAGGTGATAGCCAAGTTCTCTTAGAATAACATTAACACATAAAGTTAGATATTTTGAAAAACTTGAACCCACTATTATAGAACTAGCTGGAGGTGGAATCATAGATTCTATTAGTGATAAGGAAGCGAGACTCTCATCCAATAATTTCTCAGTAGCGATAATCCTTTAGCAAATATATTTGCTTTTATGGAGGACAGCAATAAGCTCCATTATGTCATGCCATGTGTAACGATCCTATCTCCTTATAGATTAGTTCTTCAACAGGTAACGACGTCTTACCTATTCCCGTATCAGATATCAATAGCTCTGAGACCTCACTAGGCCTACGCGATCCTCTCTGATCTCGTCTATCGATATATCTTTTAGTCTCCTTGTACTTATACAAGCGAGACCTCTTTCTCACATATGTTGTGGGAGATGTTTGTACGCGTGTGCGAGTATATTGATTTTAATAGTATAGAAAAGACTTAAGTGGTTCAATCTAATTGTATTTATCCACGTACCACCGACTCCGGCATGCGATGTGCCTGGGCCCGGAGAGCCACCCGGTTAATGCATCCCCGGTAACTACCACTAACTACAAACAATTCAAACCTCCGACCCGAACCTCAAACATGCCTGCGCCATGCCCCAACACGAACACTAAGTACAAAGCCATCAATGGTAAAGAAAGCCCTCCCCAAAGCGACACTGTAGACCCTCTGGTATGGGCCCAACCAAGCCAAGCAGCCGAAGCCACAAGACCTCCTCGCGTAGCCGAAGCCGAGCAAGGTACCAGTCCACCAGGTTCCCCGTACAAAATCAAAATTCGACTACCATCATCTGAATATGACCCCGCAAGCCCTCCTACACAGCAGAAACCCACTCGGGTGCCCCCACTCAATGATCTCGGGACACCCCCAGCCAACCACCATGGCCAAACACCGCCCCAAAATCTCACAAACAAAAGAAACACCCAAGACCCGTGCACGTAGACCCGAAGGAAAACTGTCTTACCGGGCGAGGGCTCCCTAGCTAAGAGGACTCAGTCATAGGCAAACTGACGGAACCCATCGCAACTAGCGCAATAGGCCCCACGCCGACCACTGACCAATCCACCCTGGCGGGCCCCCCCACACGTGGGGCAGCCAACCCGGACCAACTCAGCCTCTACCTCCGGGAAAAGCCATCAACTTGGGGCTAGTGAGAGCCACGCGCGCGCGAGCGCGCACCGGCGAGGGCGACGATTCATCCGAACCGGGGACAAGTGGCACAGGTGAGGTCTGGTCTTCTTCGACCTGGGGCTTCTTGTTTCTCCTCTTCTTCCCACTCCCAGGCACAGGTCTTCCGACAAGAGTGGACGGGCCACTCTCATCAACACCCATCGCCACATGAGGGGCGCCACTAGAGGCGCTTCCCCGACCAGCCACAGGCTCAGCCACAAAGGACTCAGGCACCTGACCCCCCAATGGAGGCGATGCTACCGCAGCCAGCGCCACCACAGGGGTAGCCACCCCACCCACCAAAGAGGATGCCTCCACCACCACACACGACGAATCAGGTGAGGGCCCACGCACACCACTCTCTGTGGAGGGTGGTGGTGGGATAACCGCTGGCGTAACAACTCCACGAGGGAGCTCCTCTGCCGGACCCTGAGAAATCTCAGGGTCTAGCCCATCCCCCACCGAAACAACCGTAGTAACTGAAGTGAGTGAGGGAGTAGGCGATGAAGGAATAACGGTAGGAACCTCAGTTTCGCTTCGCGAACCTAAAAGGGCAGTGTTCTCCTTCTCAGCGCGATGAAGCCGCCGAGAGAGGCCAGAGATGTGATGCCGAAGGCGAGAGACTTCGGCCTCTAGGGCGACGTTCTTCTCGACGGCACGAGACAGAACCACCGACGAGCGCAGGGCGGAGATGGCAGAGGGTGGAGAGGCTTGCTTAGCCATAGCGACCGTAAGGAGGCGAGGCGAAAAGTGAGGAACTTGTAGATAGGCGAGATGAAGAACCTGAGTTCTCCAAACTATCGTAGAAAGTCGAATAGCAACTATCGCAATAGAAGCTAAGGACTTGAAGCCTATTGTTAGATAGAAATCAAGGGCTCGGACTGGTCTTCACCACAAATTCACGTTCCGAAGTGGGGTGAAAGTAAGGACGAGGAAAGATAAGTGGTTCAATCTAATTTTATTTATCCACGTACCGCCGACTCCGGCATACGACGTGCCCGAGCCCTGAGGACCACCGGGTTAACGCTCCCCCGATGACTACCACTAAATACGAACAATCCAAACCTCCGGTCCCAATCATCAACACGCCCATGCCACGCCCACAACACGAACACTAAAAATAAAACCATCAACAGTAAAGAAAGTCCCCCGCGAAGCAACACCGTAGACCCTCTGGTATGGGCCCAACCAAGCCAAGTAGCTGAAGCCACAAGACCTCCTCGCGTAGCCAAAGCCGGACAAGGTACCAGTCCCCCAGGTTCCCCGTACAAAATTGAAAATCCCACAACCGCCATGTAAATGTGACCCCGCAAACCCTCCTCCACAGTAGAAACCGACCCGGGCGCCCCCACTCAATGATCTCGAGACACCCCCAGCCAACCGCCATGGCCAAACACCCCTCCAAAAAACCCCACAACCAAAAGAAACACCCAAAACCCAAGCGCAAAGTCCTAAAGGGAAGCCGCCTTACTGGGCAAGGGCTCCCTAGCCAAGGGGGTACGAATTATCGTAGACTACCCGAGCAGTACCAGAAGGGCAACGCAACCCAAATACCTCCGCGGTAGGCGCCAGGAAGACCGCATCCCTGAGCCGTCGACACTTGGCTGAACAAACCCTGGTAACATTCTCCAAGAACTCCTCAACCTCCTCCACAGGCGGCGCTCCCGCCGTGGACTCTGTAGTAGTCGGGCGTGACCGAGTGCGCACCGGCGATGGCAATGACGTATCCGAACCGGGGACAAGTGGCACAGGTGATGTCTGATCGTGCTTGACCCCGCGCTTCTTATTCCTCCTCCTCTTCTCTCCCCCAGGAGCAGGCTTACGGTCGGGGGTGGACGGGCCACCCTCAACACTACCCACCGCCACAGGAGGGGCACCACCAGAGGAGCTTCCCCGACCAGCCACGGCCTCAGCCACAGAGGACTCAGGCACCTGACCCCGCGAAGGAGGCGATGCCACCGCAGCTGGCGCCACCACACGGGTAGCCACCCCACCCACCGAAGAGGGCGCCTCCACCACCACACCCAACGAATCAGGTGTGGGCCCACCCACACCACCCTCCTTGGAGGGTGGTAGTGGGATAACCGCCAGCGTAACAACTTCCCGAGAGGGCTCCTCCGCCGGACCCTGAGAATTCTCAGGGTCTAGCCCGTCCCCCACCGTAACAACCGTAGTAACCGAAGTGACTGAGGGAGTTGGCGACGAAGGAATAAACGTAGGAACCTGACAGAGCAGCGTTCTCCTTCTCAGCGTGATGAAGCCGCCGAGAAAGGACAGAGATGTGATGCCGAAGGCAAGAGACTTCGGCCTCCAGGGCGAAGTTCTTCTCGATGGCACGAGACAGAACCACCGACGAGCGCAAGGCGGACGCGGCGGAGGGAGCAGAGGCTCGCTTAGCCATAGCGACCGTAAAGAGGCGAGGCTGGAAGTGAGGAAGTCGTAGATAGGCGTGATGAAGAACCCGGGTTCTTCAAACGATCGTAGGAGGAGGAGTAGCAACTATCGTGATAGAAGCTACACAGTGGAAGCTATCGTGGGATAAGAATCAAGGGCACCGATTGGCCTGTTGCTGTAAATTTGCTACCAACGCGGAGCGAAGACAGGTAAGAGGAAAGACTTAAGTGGTTGCGTGAGGAGTCTGTCCCGAAGGTCCTTTTTTTTTTTTTTTTATCGTCATATATTCTTTGTTTAGGTACAAGAACTCGCATGCAGCGCTAGCTATGGCGTAAACAAAACCTTAATCCCAAAACAAACTTTAACAAAAGAAACCAAACCAGTGCCTCCAAAAGAGCGAACAACCCATATCGCAAAGCAGCCTCAAAGCATAAATATAGGGAAATACTCAAACTAACTATAACGCCTTAAACATAACCAAGGAAAGCTCCCAAACAAACGCCGAAAACATTCAAGTCGCCGGGGGGCGAGGGGATGGTGGGGGGGAAAGAGAGGGGGAACCCCGAGGGGCGGGCATCTCATGGGGAAAACCAGTAGCAGTGATCGAGATGTACTTCGCCAGGCCGTGAAGCAGGGCCGGCGTGTGCCAGAGTGGGTCGTCCTCCCCTAGGCCGTCTACTCCCTGGAGGTGGGAGTTCCTGGCCTCGAGTGTGGCCGAGCAGTTAAGGATGGCGTGGTGGAACGTCTCGGGCTCCTCCTCACAATAGGGGCAAGTGGTAGGGGCGTTGGGGTCCTTCCAAGAAACGTGTGCTGCCAGGTAGCTTTTTCCTGATCTCATCTGATGGATACGACCCGCCATGAACTTCCCGAGCCCCAGAAAGAGGTGAGGGGTCAGGGTAGGCGTGTACATGTAGCGTGGGGGGGGGGGGTACCGGGAGGACCACGTGTGGAGTAGGAGCTGCTTGCAGTACCTCTTGAGTCCAAGGAAGGTAGGGTCGCCGGGGGCACCCGGAGGCAGAGTGGTTGGCAGGAGGTTCTCAGAGGCGGGAGGGGCCATGTGCAGATGACCGACTAGGTTGACGACCCTGTGGGCTATCGCGTCGAGCGGCAAATGGCGCCGGACCGGTGGCGAGGGTTCAGGTGTTTTCCAGTGGAGGGGCCTGTACCCCGGGGTGAGACCCACGGTGAGGAGCCGGTGGTCTTCCATGGAGCGGAAGGTTGAAGTTGTTGGGAAGGTGCTGTGGAGCCTCGCCGTTGCCGGATTCCTTTCTGGAAGGAGGCATACTAGGCGAAGAGCCGCCAGGCGTTGACGATGTTCAATTAAACATTGAATGGGAGGGAGCGCAGATTCACTCTGTCCCCAAGGTCCTTTTTTTTTTTTTTTTTTTTTTTTTTTTTTTTTTATCGTCATTTAATTCGTTGTTTAAGGTACAAGAATAATCGCATGCAGCGCTAGCTATGGCGTAAACAAAACCCCTTTGTATCCACCCCGGACCAGGAGAAAACCCGTACCCCCAGGACTCTCTGGTATGGGCCTAACCGCACACACTCCAAGGACGACCAACTCAGGTGCCCAGCCCGCAGGCCTCACGACTTGAACGCGAAGGGGTCTCGCCTAGAAGCCAGCCAAATGCCCAAGAAGCTTCCTCCCCCGAAAGGTACCCCTCCCACTAACTACACGTAGCCAACAGAAAGGAAACCAAACAAGCTAGGCAGGAAAGCATAGGGAAAAACTCCACCCGTAAACTGCAGCGACCACAAAAGAAATATACAACCGCCCGCCGAACCGCCAAAGTGCCGAATATAAAACCGCCCCCAAAGTGAGCGGCCGGCAAAAAGCCCGAAGGCTGATGCCCCCAACCAGCTGAGCCACGGATGTAGTGCAATACCATGACCCGCCAGCCGAAAACGGAGGGTCTCGGTGCTGGACCCAAGGAGTGGATGGTTGGCAGAGGGGATGCCGCCCAGCAGTGAGGTGTCAGCTAACGAAGGGGGGTAGTAGGGTACCAGCCAGGGAGGGGAGGCAGTAGGGTGCGAGCCGACGCATTCGAAGAGGAAAATGGAGGAAGGGCCAGAGGCCCCAGAAAAGTCCGACCGTGCAAACCAAACCCGTGGCGTATTACCGCGTCTCTCATGTAGTCCCTTGTTCTCCGAGAGATGGCGTCACTTAGTGGAAGGGATCCCACCGGCGGGGTAAGGAAAGAGGAACGGAAGGGGAGGAAGGCTGTCCGACTTGAACCGACCGACTAGGAGGGTATGGCCCGTCTCACTGCGAGACAGACCCCGAAGTTACTAGCCGAGGCGTTCCCCAACGGGGATCGTGCAAGTGGGGAGACAGACGTCCACCACTGCCAGTGCCGACCAGAAACGAAGAGTGGGTGCCGACCGTGCCAAAACTAAGCGAGCCCCCAAAAGCGAGCCAGGACTACTGGGCGAGCGCTGTCCCGAAGGTCCCTGGACCCTCTATTTATACAGACTCCTCACCCAACCCTAACCCTGTGTGACTCCTACCTTCGCGTCACCATATCTCATGACTCATACTCGTGAGTCATGTGAGATCCTTAGTTGGCTCATACGAGTCAACTGCGCAACATACCTAAACCAATCATAATCCTCATATTTAATCATGTGCGCTACGTGCGTCACAAGTGTGAAACTCGTGACTCATAATATGAGTCACACGCGAAAATCATAACATCATATGACTCACAACTGTGAGTCATCACATAACAAATGAGGTTTATCACTCGCCACTGCGAGTCATGTGAAATCCTTATCCCGCCTTACTAATCTGCCTTGTCACAATCCGGTTTGTGACACCATGATACTACCTCTAGTATCATTTTTCTTAATACTCTTTGGGCATACAACGGCCATATACTACAAGACTCGAAGGCATGGCTTATATTTATCAATGTAAAAGTTTTCTCTCTTACCTCTGTATCAAAGTACAAAAAAATAGCCTTTTTAATTCCATCCCCTGTGCTCCTTCCAGAGAACAAATAGTTGTCAACAGCCAAGTCATAGAATTACTGATAGGGGGAAATGAGTCTAACATTTAAAGGTTGGAGAGGGTGGGCAGAGTGCAATAGAAGGTAAAGAAGAAGGATACTGTGCTTCACACAAAATTCAAAAAAAGTATAAGTGATGTGTGAACTATGTCCATCAATAATAAGAAGTCTAAACTGCCCCAGCTATAGTAGCTGTCTAAGGCTCAAGTATTGTTTCTAGCCACGAAGAACCAGTAGTCATCAATTCACCCTTTTAGTGAATAACTAAACTGTAGTCACTCTCTTTCTCATAAAGATTGGTGTACCAGCCAAGATACTGTGTTTTTCTATGATAAATAATATGATGTGAAAAGAATTGCCCAGCAGCACAGACTGTTACAACTATGGTTACCAATTCTCATCCTCTATCATGTATAACCTAGGGGTTTCACCTTCTATAATAGTAAAGCACTTTAGTTTGAGATGCTTGACCTAATGGAAGAAAGCCTTTTTCATCCATATTGGAGATATGGGAAGCCTACAAACTATTGGTACGAACAAGTTTACTCAATTTACTGAAATAATTCTTGATAATACAAGAATCATTTGCACAGCCCAGCTGACAATCCAGCTCAGTGATGAATTTAATCAAAAGAGTTGGATATTGATTGAGGAACTGTATTATTTAATTCTGTCCTATGGGTTCAACCTTCCTTCATACTCTTATTTGTTCAAGAGGGAGAGCTGTTTCTCTTATATTATCTTGTCTTACTAGGAAGCCTCTATCGTCCATATTAAAGTACTACTTCACTATCACCTTCTCCTTACTTTCAAGTACCTACTGGTGAGGAATATGAGCAACCTTCCAGCTCCAACAAGTCCCAGCAAGACAGTAATATAGTGTTATTTGAGGTGTTGAAATTTCTTAATTCGTTTCATAACTATATTTCCTTAATAATAGCGTATATTATCTTACACTTAGTTAGTGTTTCAGCATACCTAAACACTGCATACATTACTACAGTTAGGATATGTTTCTTACATTATTTCATTAATATTCAGTGATAACGATTAAGGATTTAAACATGTATTACTTTCCTTGTTTTACAGGATATTTCATCATCTTTACCTATTTTCTCGAACTTTACAGCTGTGATTATTTCTTCAGACTTACTGACCTGTGAATTTCCCTCCCACCCTCTTTGATTCACGCAAGTTTTACAGGAATATCTTGGCAGATTCTCAGGGTCAAACACATGTAACCTTATATTTTTCCTACTTATATTACAGTTTTACATGGTTGTACTTATATTTCTTCCTATTATATTTCTCTGTTACACAGAATTTACATAGAGGATATGAACCTGTATAAATTGATGCTACTGCTCGCTTCGTTTACAAATGAATTGAGGACAAGAATCTCTACTAACCTGCATTCATACCTCTTACCTCTTCACTAGAAATGTGCCCATAATAATATATTCTTAATATTATGTCCATATTATCTATATTGCTATTAAGATTGTACCATTCACAAATTCCAATATGAGAAACCATAAAGATATCTACAGCAGCAGGTACCTCCTCTTGAAGGACAACCTGAACAGCTTATATTGCTTATTGAATTAATTCTTCACAATGCTCAAAAGTACAAGATTTCGTTCCACGCATTATCTAGTTTAACACCTTTAGTATAGTTATTTCAAACTACAAGAGGGCTATTTCTACCTTGTATTATTTTATTCAAGGTGCAAAATACAAATCCCGCCTCCCTACAATATCTCAGCTTCCCAGAGTTGATATTAGAAGTAAAGCCACTACCCAAAAGTCTTGGTGATCACGTGATCTCGCTTATTGCACAATATGTCGAACCATGACGATCACTCAGGTATCATACAAAACTTAATGGTTACATTACGAGTAGTTCTAGAAGAAAAATTCTAATAACATGTATACCACCCCTTCACATCAATAACAGCCTGAACCTGATTAGGCATTGACCTCCACAGCTTCTCAAAACACTCTGGAGGTATAGTCTCCCACACCTCTAGCAAAGCCTCAGCCAACCGTTGCTTAACCTTCTGGGGACCACCTGGGGTGCTTCCAATATCTGGATATTGTTTGTAGAGGCGTTGTTTAAGCTCTAACTAGACATGCTCAATAGGGTTCAAGTCAGGTGAGCAGGGAGGATGATCCTCTAGTTCAATATTGTTGGCATCACACCATTCCTGAATAACGGTAGCTGTATGGATCGGAAAATTGTCTTGCTAAAAAACTGGATCGCCGATGGTATCGCGAACCCTTTCCAAAACCGGTATCAGACATGTCTCCAACCGTTGTAAATAGATCCAGCGATCCACGGATGGCGTAATAAGTGGTAAAAAGGTACCCCGATTGCAACCCCAGAAACAACCCCAAACCATTAAGGTTACCCATTTCGCCTTTCCCACACCCTTCACACATTCCGGAAGCCAACGCTCATCTCGGTATCTGAAGACCCACTTTTGCCTAAGATCTCGCCCACACTCAACTGAGCACTCATCACTCCAGATCACACCCTCAAACTGCTCTGCCATCTAATCTCTCCGTGCCATTGCCCAATCCAATCGCTTCCTTGCATGCTCCGGGCTCAATTTTGCTCTTTTAGTTGCTAACCATTTCTGCACCCCTGCCTTCTTCAAGACCCTATCAATTGTATGCAGTGAAATATGAGGTGCATATTTGTCATGCAACTCTTGCCGAGTCCAATCCTAGTGTCTTCATACTTCACACAATATTATGCAATGATCTCGCTCACTCAACTTGCTGGAACGACCGGAACGTGATAAATTATCGATACTGCCTCTCTCTAAGGCCCAGGCTAAGAAATTTCTCACAGTTGACCAAGGCCGGCCAACCAGTTTTGCTACAATTGCAATCTGCTGAAACACCCAAAAAAAGGCAATTATTATCCCTTTTTCTGTATTGGTCATCTCACGGTGGTTTGTCTTGAATTGGTCTTTTTGCTGACTTTGGAGGCATCGGGAATGTGTGCTTTGTCTTCTCTTAGAGAATTGTCGTAACGTTCACAGTCACGGTCGCATTCACGGTCACATTGTTGTTGTAGCGAGTTGCCCCATTGGGCTACTTACTAAGTGTTTCACCAAGACTTTTGGATAGTGGCTTTACTCTAAATAGTGCATAACAGCTCAATAGAACTTTAAGTCTCAATGGTACATTGTATCTCATCGTAATAACTTTGCAGCTCCACAGTACCTTGTGGTTCAACAGCACTTTGTGGCTTAATAGAACTTTGTCTATATTGTTTGCTACTATCAGGTCCTAAGTTCAACTTTATCTAAATAATCAATATATTATACTAGAAGACTGCTAGTTCTTAATACCACATGAGCTGAAGATTTGTTCCTGTTTGATGAAAGTAGTACTGATAGGTATTAAAATGTGCCCAAAGACTCATAGTTGGTATTGTAATCTGACTCCACCGAGTACTTAATGTTCGTTACGGGACCTCGGGGGGCCCAAAAAATGTGAGTCCCTGGCCAAAAACTCCACTCCGGCCTGCCGTAGGGCGTGGTTTTTTCTATTTTTTGACCCCCATCCCCACCCCAGCTCATGCCCTATGCCGGCCCCTGCCAATTTTTGGTGGTGCGAGGTAGTAGGGTTAGGCCCCAGAGGCCGGGTGGGGTGGGGAGGAGAAAAACATACTGGCCCCGAGCCTGGTAACTGTTGGGCCTCCGAGAGCAAAACCCGCCCTGCCCCACCCCATAACGAACACTATAAGTACTATTACAAGTGGCCCAACCTCTACAAATATCAGTGTCAAGAGACCACAGTAGTAGGAATGGTGGTAGACAAGAGTCTATTGAGTAGAGATACAGTTGATTAGGTAACTCAGTTGCGCATACTAGACTATACCAAAGGTATATAGGTACTAGTAAGAGTATGGGGTTACCCTACTCTGTAGGGTAAGCTAAGTAGTCAATTTAGGAGTTACTCCGAATTACTCAACAGTGAGTCTGAGTAGAGTTACCCTACCTTCAGACTACAGTTACCCTACCTTGGTCTACAGGTTACCCCACTATGGAGCCAAGTTACTCTATCTTAAAGGTAACTTGTTACGCAGGACTTCAGGGAAAGTTAATAGATTGTTACTCACCAGAAACTACATTAGGTATTTGAATCTCAGGTTGTACGAATCACTCCTACACAACCATTTGAGTTCTGAACAAGCTGTAACTTAGAGGTACGGTGGCTAACACTCCATTTCAGTCCCGTTATAAGTTTCTAGTATTAGAGGGCTATAGCTCTAAGAGTTAGTGTAAGTCTAGTAAAAGTCACCAAGTGGAGATACTCTTGTAACTATGTATACACTCATACCATCTGTTCGATTGAACGCAGTCTGCTGGATATCTGACGGGGAAGAGGAGACGTTGGAGGAAGGCCTCCAGGTTGCTTTATGTAAAACAAACCAAAACTAACGAAGGAATACTACCTTTTAGCTAGAAGTAGTATATGAGGTTACTGGAGGCCTATAAGTGAGGTAACTAAAGTCTGTTACACTAAAAGTGTAATAGTATTAGAAAATCATTAAAGAACTCTGAGACACTAGTCTAAGCTCATGATAAGACCTGCTTCTAAGAGAGTTGAATGTGGGTAGCGCCCATAGGTAGTCAACCGACAAAGTAGTCTATCAGGAGAGCTACATGGCTATCTTCCGGAATGATATAGAAATGAGTAAAACTGTATAGATGTCTAGGAGCTGCAAATGCTTGTAGAAGACTAAGTATATATGAGTAGAGAGTTCCATAGTTGTAATAGTATCTACATGGGCATGACAGCTTGCTACTGGAATTTCTGTGATATAAAGAGTTTTTACTCCTGCAGTTGCATTAGAGATGCAGTAGCTAAATTCCATAATACTTTAGAGAATATCTAGAATGTTACAATACCTTATATTAGTGTCTTTAATAAAATAAGTTCCATCCAGATACTACTCATTACTTTCTCATCTGTGAATTTTAACTTTTCATACAACTAATTCCCCAATATTTGTTCTATTAAATCTCCATCCTGCTTTGACCTTTGGATAGCATTTTTCTTCCTTGGTAAAGTTTCAAAGGTCTATGAAACATTCAACTACCATGTTTCCAAGTAAGATTCTACCTGAGGAATCAACATTTACAAAGTTTCTAACTACTTATAGATTGTCCAAGTAAATAGAACTAAGTTGGGAGATTTTGTAATTACAGCACTCATAACATCTTAAAATTGTATACTGGAATACTCTATAGAAAACAACCAGTCTGCATCAGGTAAACAGTAGTAGATACAAGAGATTCTGCCTAACTATCTAGTTATAGGTCAGTAAACTAGGCTGAAGGAGATTCAGAACTATTTACACCTTTAATATTCCGACTTAAATGTCTTTCCTTCTTCAGGCTCTATTTTGTACACTGTTTGCTAAACTATAAGTTATTTTATGTAAACATTTGTAGACGTAGAGAAAAATCAGAGACTAGACTAGTTTAAAGTGTCGTGGTATTCTAGATATTTTAAAACCAAGATTGTAGTATTGAAGACTTTTACCGTATAAAATGTTTTAGTTACTAAAATTTATGCTATAAGAGTCACTTTTATGTTATAAAAATGGTGCACCAAATAGGACTAAGCCATATAGTTTAACATGTAAGGTATATATACAATATCTGAGAAAATATTATTCATACCTTAACAACTACTGTAGCTGACTTTATAGTTGAAAATCTCAAAATCCTTGAAATTTACTTTTTATGATCTGAAATAATCTTATATTCTGGTGTTTCTTATCATACTAAAGAAAAATATTTGTATAATGTCAATTGGTTGTGAAGCTATTTTAGTTTAAAACTATTTCATGTTTTTTCCTTGAATGCAATATCCTTGGTATGCAACAATGTCTTGCTTACATAATGTAACTTGGCCATCATGAGGTGTTTGACAATAGTAGTTATAATTTATATTCTTTAAATTTTATAAATTGTTGTATATTATTGAAGTTTTTTCTTGATAACGTAGTAATTATTTAAATATATCGTTAATACAAAATCACTGATATCTCAACACTTGTTAGGTGAGTTACTTGCATTGTAATACATTTTTTTCAATAATATTATAACACAAATGACTCACACTCAGGTTTTTACTAATACAGGCTCATATATAATCTATCCAACCAATCTTCCTACTAGTGTCCAGCTAATAGTACTTATTGTATATGATAAATCAGTATTTAAGTTTTATACTAATAATAGCTAATTTAACATTTAGTTAAAGGCAAATCACATACAATTGAAAAAGAAATCATGAGAAAAAGGTATTATAGTTTTAGATTTTCTTAATCTCAAAGGAAAATTGCAGCTACTCTATCTGTTTCTGATCAGTCAGCAATATTATCCGCAAGAGCCTCTCTCCATAATCTGAACTAATTTGATACTAATTTTGCTGCTTGTTTCATCAAATATGATCAAGATCAGCGATAGAATGAAAGATCAACTAGTAAAACAGGTTTCAAAAGTTCTTATCCCAATGTTTGAGCAAACTTTTCTCAAATGTCACATTGTGCTTTTATTTGATAATGCTACAAGTCATTCAGCATATTTCTAAAATGTATTAAGGGTATTTTCAATGAATTTAGAGCCTGGAGTAGAGCAATTCCATCTCAGACAAGAAATCTATTCTATAACTGATGTTGTTGAATCAATGGTAATACCAAATAGTCTACTAAAAGGACTTCAGATGATGCTACAAGAAAGAGAATTATCATGGCTAAAATTACTCCTTCCATATTGAAAGTCAAATGGTAAGCTACAAATACAGTAACTAAATGGAAGCATTTATTGTACTAGGAACTTGATTGCTCAAGAGCCAGATTTTAAAGCCTGAAAGTATTACCTAAAAGAGGTCCACTTAACTGGCCATCTGGCCTACAATTTTTTATTTTAAAATACGATTTCCAATAGAATGTTAATAAACATTCTTGGAGTCATAGCCGATTACCATCTGATTTCGCTGTTTCTCATAGTTGGGCAAAGCAAGTGTGATGCCAAAGTAAGTATAACACTCCAGTTTTTTTCTTTTCTTTCTTTGGTTTAATCTCCCTCTATATCTCCTATGTTTCTATTTCTCTACCATTATTATATTTTAAATAGTTTATAGCATGTCTAGATAGTTAGATAAAATAATAAACTTTAATCTCAGTATATTAATTCATTCTTGCTATCCTCAAACTGCGTTAAATGATAACACAATTTTAATATTACGATGTATTTATTGAATTTTAATATCAGATCCTATTGAAATTCTAGGTAGTGAATAGAAGGAGTACTTGAATTGCACAATGGTATCATATAGTAATATGAGTAGCAAAGTGAGAAGACCATTACTGCAGCACAGATCTTTAATGCTAAAGTATCAATTATTCAAACCTAAATTGGGAAAAATCAAAAGCATGGAACAAATCCTCATTGGAAAATTGAAAAAAAAAGCTTCATTGCTGTAGATGTGGTAAGACTTTGGAAATAGAAAGGGAAGAAGAAAGAATAATAGTAATTAAAATAGGCTAGAAGAATATTCAGGTTTCTGTTAACAGGAAGTTGGAAGCATTAAATTATTCTGGTATTAATGCTTATAGGATAGCAAAAGAGTTAAGAAAGAAAATTGAGAATATTTGTGGTCAGAGTGGAATTGTTTTAATAGAGTTGCCAATTCCAATTTCTGATCTGGTGAGAAGCCTCAGAGCAGAAGACTTTAAGTCCCATCAGCCACTCTCTGATTTATTCCAAGTTCTATTACTACTTAATGCAATATCAATTTCAGTAATTAGTATAATAAAAATACAATAATAAACTGTTAGCAATGAAGCTGAAGCCAAGAGAATTCATTAGAGAAAAGAAAGAATAGTGGATGCGCCTATCAGGATTTATGAAATTGTCCAAATTTCAGGCTTATTACTAGAGAATCTAGTCATACAGCAATCTCAGAGAGTAACTACAGGATCATAAATTATAGCAATTGTTAGTTAATAGTAGAAGGCCAAGGATTAGAAGAAAATATGAATCAGTATATGAGTAAAATTTTAGTATCCTTCCAGTTGAAACTATACAAAGAACTTGAAGTTGAGAGTGGAGGAGATTCTAATCAAGATTTGTTTAGTAAATTAGTTTCAGATTCCTTATAGCTGTCAGGTAATTCAATTGTAAGAAATCCTGATTTTCTAGCCTTAAACTGAAACATTGTGTGAATAGCTATAATAGAAATTGGTGTATGTATTTAATAATAAATACTTTGTAGACCTATTAGGTAAAAAAAATAAAAAGCTAGAGCATCAAACTTGCTCTAACATCACACTTGCTTTGCCCGACTATGAGTGACAGCAAAATAGAAGGATAACTGGCTACTACAGCTAAGATATATGCAGAGAAAACATTTAGTTACTATTTGGTTATACTGGGTCCATTTACGACTGTTCTAGTATGAAATGGTTGAATTGGTTGAAATAGTTGTTCAATGGCAACTATTCATACTAGGTAAACATGTAATAAGTTATATGATACAATTTTTACCTTAGCGTTACTCAAAGAAATTTTACTCAAATAACTAGTTATTAATAAAAATTTTATAAGTCATAGGTCATCAAATAGGAAAGTACAGTAGCAGTTTCAATATATTAAAGAAATAATTTCATGATGAAAAAAGACTTGACTTAAATATGAATTAATAATTGTTTAATTATCTAATATTTTTATGAAATTATTACATAACAATATAACCAGCTACTCTTCATCACTAATATATCAAGCAAATAATAGTAAACCATGTTGAATATTCCAGTCATGAAAATTCAAGAAAGTGGTAATTTGTATACAAAGGAACTCTATCACAAAACTCAGATCAACTTCAAGTAGTGGGTTAGTATTATATCAGTAACCAGTACAACCTGGAGTATGTACATAATATATGGGGATGAAGTTGTTGATCTAGAGTACTGTAGAAATTTCAATTATGATCTGTCAGTGAATAATAACTGCATCAATGCACTTATTATTCAGGCTAGCTGATATCAGGAGGAAAATATTAATAATAGTAATTAGAGTTGAGAGATACTTTTGAAAATAATTTATTATTATAAATAGACAAATGTAATAGATCTATATTATAATCACTGAGGTGGAGCTATTTTGAAATAGAACAGTTACTGCTATTTACTGTGACCAAACAGCAATTCAGTTCTCCCATTTCAGAATAGATAGTAAATAGTCATTTGTACATGATAACGAAATTGGCTTGGTACAACCATGTAGAGTGTGAGATATGATATTTGTGTATTATGAAAAATAGTAGTAGAGATTTTACAGTCAGTTAATCTTACTGTAATTTGGAAGTGCTTGGTATGAGAGTAGTGAATGATGATAACATATGGAAAGGGTATTCTATATTGTACTACAAACTTGAGGAAAACGGTTATAAAAACATATAAAAAATATGGTAGTATATCTGAATCACAAACTGTCAGATTAGTTTAGGCCCTATTTGGTATAGTATCGTACAAAACTTAGGCCCTGTTTGGCATGACACAGAATAAACAATCTCAGTTTTTTTAAGAAATAGAGTTTTTAAAAAAAAAAAACTGAGTTTTTGTTGAAATATTGGTGTTTGGCAAGCGTAACCTTTTTTTTTATACTTCAATAGGTGACAATCATTTGAAGCATAATCAATAGTATGAAATTGATAGAATAGGTTATACTTAAAAATCAAAGTATAAAAAGTATTTCTTTTTTGATACTACAACCATAATGGAACTTGCTATTTAAGAAATTCAAAGACCATCAATCCTGAATTGAGATTATTTATCTCTTTCTTATTAACACATGCTTAAGAATATTTGTGGATGGTAGAATTGTAGGCCAGATTATTGAAAATCTGAATATTCAGGAAAAACTTATCCAAATAACTTCTTTTTTTATAAACATCTATTACTTTACCATCAATTCAATATATACAAGTATGAATTATATATATTATTAGAAACAAAATATTACTATATAATTCATCTTATAAAATAGTATAACTTAATGTCACAAACCGGATTGTGACAAGGCAGATTGATAAGGCGGGATCTGGAGTTCTGTAACGAGACTCCACTGAGTACTATTACAAGTAGCCAAACCTACACCCATACCGGAGTCAAGAGACTACCGCGGTAGGGCTGGCGGTAGACTTAGGTCTACCAGGTGGAGGTACCGGTGGTTAGGTACCTCAGTCGGGCATGCTAGGCCATACCAAAGGTACATAGGTCCTAGTAATGGTTGGGGGTTACCCTACTCTGTAGGGTAACCCAAGTAGTCAATTTAGGAGTTACCCTGAATTACTCGACGGAGAGTCCAGGTAAAGTTACCCTACTCTGTAGGGTAACTCGGGGTACAGTTACCCTACCTTCGGACTAGGGTTACCCTGCCATGGGCTAAGGGTTACCCTGCTATGGAGCCAAGTTACCCTACCTTGAAAGTAACTTGTTACGCAGGACTTCGGGGGAAGTGACTAGATTGTTTGTCACGCGAAACTACACAGGGTGTTCGAATCTCAGGTTGTGCGGATCACTCCGGCACAACCAGTTGAGCTCCGAACAAGCTGTAACTTGGAGGTGTGGTGGCTAACACCCCCCTCCGGCCCCGTTATAAGTCCCTGGCGTCATGGGCTACAGCCTGAAGAGTTGCTGTAAGTCTAGCAAAAGTCTCCCGGTGGAGATGCTTCCATAACACCGTATACGTCACTGCCGTCCGTCCGACCGGAAGCTGTCCGCAGGATATATGAGGGGACAGAGGAGAACCTGGAGAATAGCCTCCAGGTGGTTTCGTGTAAAACGGACCAGAACTGACGGAGTAATACCACTTTGAAGTAAAGAGTAGTATGTGAGGTTACCGGAGGCCAGTAGGCGAGGTAACCGAAGTCCGTTGCCCCGAAAGTGTAATAGTATTGGAGAATCGTTAAGGGCTCTGAGACACTAGTCTGAGGTCACGATAAGGCTCACTTCTAGGAGGGTTGACTGTGGGTAGCGCCTATTGGTAGTCAACCTCCGAAGGGGTCTATCGGGGGAGCTACGTGGCTATCTTCCGGAATGATATGGAAATGAGTAGAACCGGATAGATGTTCAGGAGCCGCGAATGCTTGCAGAAGACTAAGTGTATATGGGTAGGGAGTTCCATAGTTGGTATAGTATCCGCACGGGCATGACAGCTCGCCACTGCCATGACCACGATATGAAGAGTTTTTACTCCTGCGGTTGCATTGGAGATGCAGCGGCTAAAACACTTCTATCGGGGAGATGTTAGAACACCACCGAGTGGTCTAGTTCGCTACGGAGGATCTTTGGTCCGACCCGTAGAGGTTGGCTAGACAGCCCACGGGAGTTGGGTGCTCGCGAACGCAGAGTAGTGATGGGGAGTAACTGGCAGCATACCAAAACCTACTTAAGTATATGCGAGTTCTCCTCTACTCTGGCAATCAACTACCTCTCGAGACAAGGACTTAATTGAGTAAAGCTGCGGCTTAACGATATTAAGTTTTACCGTTTATTTTTTCAACTCTACTGTTGATTATCTTTATCTTACTTCTGAAAGAATACTTCGGTGCGGTCGCAACCTCGGGATCCATCTTCCCAGAGGGAGCCCCCGTTACAAGTTCACATGACTCGCAGTCGCTAGACATAAATATTATTGTTATGAGATGACTCACAGTTGTGAGTCATATGATGTTATGACTGTCGTGCGTGACTCATACTTATGAGTCACGAGTTTCACACATGTGACGCACTTAGCGCACATGATTGGATATGAGGATTATGATTGGTTTAGGCATGTTGCGCAGTTGACTCGTATGAGTCAACTAAGGATCTCACATGACTCACGAGTATGAGTAATAGGATATGGTGATGCGGAGGTATGAGTCACACAGGGTTAGAGTTGGGTGAGGGGTCTCTATAAATAGAGGGTCCAGGGTCTTCGGGACAGACACGCTTCGTCGCTCCTATTTTCCTGCCACATAGTTCGACAACACCACGGTCGGCTATCGTGGCTCACCCCCTCTCCCCTCTGCCCCCTTGATGGTTCCTGCCTAGGGGTACGGTTAACTCCTCCAGCCTCTCCCGCCATTACTTTGCTTTTCTCCTGCCCGCTTGATGGGGGAGTTATCTGGGCTCGCCCAGTAGTCCTGTCTCGCTTAGGGGTTTCGCTTGGTTTTGGCACGGTCGGCTTCCTCTCTTCGCTTCCGGTCGGCGTTGGCAGTGGTGGACATCTTTCTCCCCATTTGCACGATCCCTGAGGGGGAACGCCTCGGCTAGTAACTTCGGGGTCTGTCTCCAGGTGAGATTTGGCCATACCCTCCTAGTCGCTCGGTTCAAGACACGGTGGCCTTCCTACCCTCGCCCTTCCGCCTCCCTACCGCCGGTGGGATCCCTTCCACTAAGTGACGCTATCTCTCGTAGAACAAGGGACTACATGAGAGACGCGGTAAAACGGCAACGGTTCCGTTTTCACGGTCGGGTTTTCTCCTGGGGCCTTGGCCCCTCCCTCCATTTTTCACTTTGATTGCGTCGGCTCGCACCCTACTGCCTCCCCTCCCTGGCTGGTACCCTACTACCCCCCTTCGTTAGCTGGCACCTCACTGCTGGGCGGCATCCCCTCTGCCAAACATCCACTCCTTGGGTCCAGCACCGAGACCCTCCGTTTTCGGCTGGCGAGTCATGGTATTGCACTACATCCGTGGCTCAGCTGGTTGGGGGCATCAGCCTTCGGGCTTTTTGCCGGCCGCTCACTTTGGGGGCGGTTTTATATTCGGCACTTTGGCGGTTCGGTGGGCGCGAGTTTATTTTCTTTTGTGGTCGCTGCAGTTTACGGGTGGAGTTTTTCCCTATTCTTTCCTGCCTAGCCTGTTTGGTTTCCTTTCTGTTGGCTACGTGTAGTTATTGGGAGGGGTATCTTTCGGGGGAGGAATCTTCTTGGGCATTTGGCTGGCTTCTAGGCGAGACCCCTTCGCGTTCAAGTCGTGAGGCCTGCGGGCCGGGCACCTGAGTTGGTCGTCCTTGGAGTGTGTGTGGTTAGGCCCATACTAGATGGTCCTAGGGGTACGGGTTTTCTCCTGGTCCTGGGTGGATACAAAGGGGTTTTGTTTACGCCATAGCTAGCGCTGCATGCGATTATTCTTGTACCTTAAACAATGAATTAAATGACGAAAAAAAAAAAAAAAAAAAAAAAAAAAAAGGTCTTCGGGACAGACTACCCGCCCCCCCCACGCTACATGTACAAGCCTACTCTAACCCCACACCCCTTTATGGGGCTTGGGAAGTTCATGGCAGGGCGTATCCATCAGATGAGATCAGGAAAAAGCTACCTGGCAGCACACGTTTCTTGGAAGGATTCCAACGCCCCTACCACATGCCCCTTTTGTGAGGAGGAGCCCGAGACGTTCCACCACGTCATCCTTAACTGCTCGGCCAAACTCGAAGCCAGGAACTCCCACCTCCAGGGAGTAGACGGCCTACGGGAGGACGATCCATTCTGGCACACGCCGGCCCTGCTTCACGGCCTGGCAAAATACATCTCGATCACTGCTACCGGTTTTCCCCCTGAGATGCCCGCCCTTCGGGGTTCCCCCTCTCCTTCCCCCCCACCATCCCCTCGCCACCCCGTGTCTTGAACGTTTCGGTATCTGTTCGGGGGCTTTCCTTGGTTATGTTTAAATGGTATGAAAGTTAGTTTTGAATGTTTCCCTATATTTATGCTTTAAGGCTGCTCTGCGATATGGGTTGTTCGCGTTTTTGGAGGCACTGGTTTGGTTTCTTTTGTTAAGTTTGTTTTGGGATTAAGGTTTTGTTTACGCTATAGCTAGCGCTGCATGCGAGTTCTTGTACCTAAACAAAGAATACATGACGATAAAAAAAAAATAAAAATAAAAATAAAAATAAAAATAAAAAAAAAGGGCTTCGGGACAGACCAAGCTTCGTCGCTCCTATTTTCCTGCCACATAGTTTGACTACACCACGGTCGGCTACCGGGGCCCCCCCTTTCTGCCCTCTGCTCCCTTGATGGTTCCTGCCTAGGGGCACGGTTAACTCCTCCATCCTCTCCCACCATCACCTCGCCTGCCGCCTGTTTGCTTGCTGGGGGAGTTATCTGGGCTCGCCCAGTAGTCCTGGCTCGCTTTTGGAGGCTCGCTTAGTTTTGGCGCGGTCGGCACCCCCTCTTCGTTTCCGGTCGGCACTGGCAGTGGTGGACGTCTTTCTCCCCACTTGCACGATCCCAGTTGGGGAACGCCTCGGCTAGTAACTTCGGGGTCCGTCTCGCGGTGAGACGGGCCATACCCTCCTAGTCGGTCGGTTCAAGTCGGACAGCCTTCCTCCCCTTCCATTCCTCATTCCTTACCCCGCCCGTGGGATCCCTTCCACTAAGTGACGCCATCTCTCGGAGAACAAGGGACTACATGAGAGACGCGGTAATACGGCACGGGTTTGCTTTGCACGGTCGGACTTTTCTGGGGCCCCTGGCCCTCCCTCCATTTTCCTCTTCGAATGCGTCGGCTCGCACCCTACTGCCTCCCTCTCCTGGCTGGTACCCTACTACCCCCCTTCGTTAGCTGGCACCTCACTGCTGGGCGGCATCCCCTCTGCCAAACATCCACTCCTTGGGTCCAGCACCGAGACCCTCCGTTTTCGACTGGCGGGTCAAGGTATTGCACTACATCCGTGGCTCAGCTGGTTGGGGGCATCAGCCTTCGGGCTTTTTGCCAGCCGCTCGCTTCGGGGGCGGTGTTATATTCGGCACTTTGGCGGTTCGGTGGGCGGTTGTATATTTTCTTTTGTGGTCGCTGCAGTTTACGGGTGGAGTTTTTCCCTATGCTCTCCTGCCTAGCTTGTTTGGTTTCCTTTCTGTTGGCTACGTGTAGTTAGTGGGAGGGGTATCTTTCGAGGGAGGAATCTTCTTGGGCATTTGGCTGGCTTCTAGGCGAGACCCCTTCGCGTTCAAGTCGTGAGGCCTGCGGGCCGGGCACCTGAGTTGGTCGTCCTTGGAGTGTGTGCGGTTAGGCCCATACCAGAGGGTCCTGGGGGTACGGGTTTTCTCCTGGTCCGGGGTGGATACAAAGGGGTTTTGTTTACGCCATAGCTAGCGCTGCATGCGATTATTCTTGTACCTTAAACAACGAATTAAATGACAAAAAAAAAAAAAAAAAAAAAAAAAAAAAAAAAAAAGTCTTCGGGACAGACACGCTTCGTCGCTCCTATTTTCCTGCCACGTAGTTCGACAACACCACGGTCGGCTATCGTGGCCCACCCGCTCTCCCCTCTGCCCCCTTGATGGTTCCTGCCTAGGGGCACGGTTAACTCCTCTATCCTCTCCCCCCATCTCCTCGCTTGCCTCCTGTTCGCTTGCTGGGGGAGTTATCTGGGCTCACCCAGTAGTCCTGGCTCGCTTTTGGGGGCTCGCTTAGTTTTGGCACGGTCGGCACCCCCTCTTCGTTTCCGGTCGGCACTGGCTGTGGTGGACGTCTGTCTCCCCATTTGCACGATCCCCGTTGGGGAACGCCTCGGCTAGTAACTTCGGGGTCTGTCTCGCGGTGAGACGGGCCATACCCTCCTAGTCGGTCGGTTCAATTCGTACAGCCTTCCTCCCCTTCCGTTCCTCTTTCCTTACCCCACCGGTGGGATCTCTTCCACAAAGTGACGCCATCTCTCGGAGAACATGGGACTACATGAGAGACGCGGTAATACGGCACGGGTTTGGTTTGCACGGTTGGACTTTTCTGGGGCCTCTGGCCCTCCCTCAATTTTCCTCTTCGAACGCGTCGGCTCGCACCCTACTGCCTCCCTTCCCTGGCTGGTACCCTACTACCCCCCTTCGTTAGCTGGCATCTCACTGCTGGGCGGCAACCCCTCAGCCAAACATCCACTCCTCGGGTCCAGCACCGAGACCCTCCGTTTTCGACTGGCAGGTCATGGTATTGCACTACATCCGTGGCTCAGCTGGTTGGGGGCATCAGCCTTCAGGCTTTTTGCCGGTCGCTCACTTCAGGGGCGGTTTTATATTCGGCACTTTGGCGGTTCGGTGGGTGGGTGTTTACTTTCCTTTGTGGTAGTCGCAGTTTACGGATAGAGTTTTTCCCTATGCTTTCCTGCCTAGCTTGTTTGGTTTCCTTTCTGTTGGCTACGTGTAGTTAGTGGGAGGGGTATCTTTCGAGGGAGGAATCTTCTTGGGTATTTGGCTGGCTTCTAGGGGACACCCCTTCGCGTTCAAGTCGTGAGGCCTGCGGGCCGGGCACCTGAGTTGGTCGTCCTTGGAGTGTGTGCGGTTAGGCCCATACCAGAGGGTCCTGGGGGTACGGGTTTTCTCTTGTTCCGGGGTGGAGGGGTTTTCTTTACGCCATAGCTAGCGCTGCATACGGGATTCTTGTACCTTAAACAAGTAATTATATGACAATAAAAAAAAAAAAAAAAAAAAAAAAAAAAAAAAAAGACCTTCGGGACAGACTCCTCACGCAATTACTTAAGTCTTTCCTATACTATTAAAAATCAATATACTCGCACGAGCACACAAACATCTCCCACAACATACGCGAGAAAGAGGCCCCGCTTGTATAAGTACAAGGAGACGAGAAGATATATCGATAAACGCTATCAGAAAGGATCGCGTAGGCCTAGTAAGGTCTTAGAGCTATCAATATCCAATACGAAAATAGGTAAGACGTCGTTACCTGTTGAAGAACTAATCCACAAAGAGATAGGATCGTTACACTTGGTTGCGTCACAAATTAAACAACACCTAACGACAAAACGGATTATCGATTTGACGATAACCTACTCGGATTACCGAGTTTCGGAGAAGAAGCATACCTAACACTATCACTTCAAGTTACAAGAACCCTAAGTCCAGTTACACCAGAAGAATAATCGGCAGACAGTTCGTCTTCAACTGACGAATCAGAAAACACCAGAGTGGAAGGAGGACCTCCACCCACGCCAGGACCCAAAATGACGCCAGAAATGTTTCGAGACACCATGATCCAGGCAATGCAAAGAAAGCCAAAGGTCAAAGAACCAGAAACACTTGACAGAACAAGACACAAATTAAGAAGCTGGCTGTTACAACTCACTGTATACTTTCGAGCAGTCGGGTGGGCAGAAGGACACGATGATGAACGGATCGTATATGTTTCAAGTCTATTACGAGGAGATGCATCGCAATGGTTAACACCGTACACGGAAGGAATCCAGGAAACATATTGGCATTCATGGGGAGACTTCAAGGAAGCCCTCAAACAGCAGTGTGGAGAAATGGATGCAAGGGGAACTGCAAGAAATCAGCTGCTGGAACTAAACCAAGGAAAGAAAACCATGAGGGAATACTGGAAGGAATTTCGCCTGATAGCATCGGAGGCGGAAATGGATGAAGTCACCTTGGCAGAATACCTTTATGTGGGGATGGATAAGTGACTACGAGATGCGTTCGTGGGAACAGATGACGCAGTGAACAGAGCCGAGGAATTGGCAAATTGGGCCATACAAAGAGAAACAAAATTGACGACACTTGGAGGATTGGAAAAACGGAGGCCGACCAAAACTCAAAGGGAAAATTCGACTCCTAGAAATAACAATGGTACTTTCAAACCACGAACTACTCTCGAAGGAGGGTCGGCAATGGCAGTCGACAAAATCGGACAAGGAACCTTGAATTTGTTACAAGACGAATACGAAAGGCGAATGAAGGGAAACCTATTTCTAAAATGCGGAAGAGCGGGACATCGCATCGCAAATTGCAGAAGCCAACACAACCCTCGCAGTACTCCTCCAGGAACGAAGAATTTCCCTCCGAAAAGAGAATTAAAGCCAAAGGCCTGCATAAAAGAGATGACATTCAAAGAACAAGAATCGGAATTGGGAAACGAAGAAAGTCCCCAGTAAGAGGTGGTCTGAGTGACAACAAAGGAAAACCCATCGAGATACGAAACCTATACGAAGTACTGGAAAACGAAGACAGGATCAACCATCAAGAACTAGCAAAAGAACATCTTATCATACCGATACGACTATACGATAAACGAAACGAAGCACATATCAACGCAATGATCGACTCGGGGGCTACCGAAGACTTTATCGATGAAGAGCTATGCGAAAAATATAACTTCTTGAAAAAGAAATCAGGGAATCCCGGAGAAATCTATATGGCAGACGGAGAGAAAAGTACTACAGGACCCGTTACGCATATTACAACCCTAGGAATGGAGACGGGGACACACAACGAGAAAATCACACTACAAGTCACCAAATTAAGCCGAAGAGAGGTCATTCTTGGAATTCCCTGCCTACGAGAACACAATCCCAAGATTGAATGGGATAGTGGAAAGGTCATATTCAACAGCGAACGATGTATGACATGGTGTCTCAACAGTTCGCTGGTGGTATACGGCAAATCAGAAGCAGAGGCCGAGGAAGAAAATCTGAGGATTCAGTTTTCTCATCTCAGGTCCGAGAAGAATCAAAAGATTCTAGTCAAGAAGGTGACACCCCGAGCGAGAGTACCTACCAAAGGGTTGGTCAAGGCAGCAGGGTATCACCTGTATGCATACGAGAAAGGAATAATACCAGCCAAAGGGCAGGGTAATATTGGGACCGGGATTGCAATCAGATTACCCGACGGAACGTATGGACGGATCGCCCCAAGAAGTGGTTTAGCCGCCAAGTTTGGACTAACCACCAATGCGGGAGTTATCGATGCTGACTATACGGGAGAAGTCAAAGTTATCTTAGTCAATCCGGGACCAAATGCGTTCATGGTCGAACCTGGGCAAAGCATAGCACAGTTAATCTGTGAAAAGATATCAGAGCCAACATGCAAGGAAGTTAAGGAACTTGCAGAAACTCAGAGAGCCAAGCAAGGTTTCGGCAGCACCGAGAAAAGAATAGAGATCAACGAGATCACTGCTAAAGTATTCGGACGATACTATCGAAGTGGGGAAGCCACGGGAGTACTCCGATGTTATTGGAACAAAGGAGACATCCACCGGAGGAAATTCAATATCAGCAAGGATCTAGCCATTCAGGCTAAAAGTCGAGTAAAGAAACAAGATCTGAAAGAAAGGATACCAAAGGAATACTACAACTTCCTTCAACTATTCGAAGAGCCGGAAGAAGACCCCAGAAAAGGACCCCCCGAAAAACCCCACCAAGGGAAATCGGATTTCAGTCAGCTACCCCCACACAGAGAAGGGGTTGACCATGCAATCGAAGTTGAAGATTATGGACATGGACCACCAGTGAATCGGATCTACCACCTCGGAGAAAACGAGTTGAAGGTATTACGAGAATACCTTAAGGAAAACCTCAATAAGGGATGGATCAGAGAAGCGAGACCTGGATACTTTGGATCCCCTGTGCTCTTCGTCAAGAAAAAAGATGGCAGCCTAAGACTATGTGTGGATTACGGAGGCTTAAATGCTATCACCAAAAAAGACCGATACGCATTACCTCTAATAGGAGAAACGATCGACCGACTCGGAAAAGCGAAATACTATACCAAGCTAGATATCAGAAATGCATATCACACAATACGAATCAAAGAAGGAGACAAATATAAAACGACGTTGAGTACTCGATACGGAAGATACGAATATACGGTGATGCCTTTTGGGCTCACCAATGTGCCAGCAACCTTTCAGAGATGGATAAATCAAGTGCTCTCTCAGTACTTGGACATCTGCTGCATAGTATACCTGGATGACATCCTGGTATACTCGGAGACTTTAGAACAATATCAACAAGACATACGAAAAGTGCTAAATGCACTTAGACCAACGGGAATGAAGTTGAAAGCGACCAAATGTGAATTCCACAAAGGAGAAGTGGAATACCTAGGGTTTATCATCAGCCCCGAAGGAGTACGAATGGATCCAGTCAAAACAAACGCCATATGGGAATGGAAATATCCGTCGAAAGTTTGCGGAGTCCAAAGCTTCCTAGGATTCTGCAACTTTTATCGCCAATTCATAGAAGAATTTAGTCGAGTCGCGAAACCTCTATACAACCTATCCCGAAATGACAAGAAATGGGAATGGGGAGAAAAGGAAGTCAAAGCATTCGACCACATTAGAACCAAGATAACAACTGCACCAATCTTGGTTCACTTTGACCCCGAAAAAGAAATCATGATAGAAACGGATGCCTCAAACTATGTTTACTCTGGTATCATTTCGCAGAAACAAGAAGACGGAAAATGGAGACCGGTAGCATTTCGATCCAAAACCATGTCACCAGCAGAATGCAACTACGACATCCACGACAAAGAACTATTGGCAATAGTTCAAGCACTTAAAGAATGGAGACACTACGTGCAAGGAAGTCAGCACAGAGTTAGAATCCTAACTGACCACAAAAATGTGGAACCATTTACGACCAAGAAAGCCCTGGTCGGAAGGCAAATACGATGGAGCGAATTACTAAGTCAATACGACATAGGAATCGAATATCGACCTGGGAAAGAAGGAGGAAAACCAGACGCTCTTACACGAAGGTTAGAAGACTTTCCAGACTAAAAAGACGAAAGGAGCACTCAACGACACCAAATCCTCCTACCAAGAGAAAAATACTTCGACCAAACCGCACCAATAAAGGTACGCGAAATGGAAATCACGACCATAGATGATGGAGAAGCAAGGGTCAAGACCACAAGCGCGAAAGATGAGACGATCCAATCCATACGAAGAGCACTAGAAGAAGGAAAAAGAGAAGTGAAAGGCGTGGCACTAGGACTATGTCAGTGGAAAGAAGGACACCTATGGTATCAAGGAAAAATCTGGATCGCCGACAAAGAAGAATTGAGAAGTCATCTGATCTCTCAACACCACGATAATGCAATGGCTGGACACGGCGGAACGGCTAAAACAACAGAGTTGATTAGCCGGAAATGCTATTGGCCAAAGATAAGGGAAACGGTTAAACGATATGTACGAAATTGCGACACGTGTCAACGCATAAAGGTAGTACGACATGCACCCTACGGACTACTACAGCCGAACGAGATACCTACAACACCATGGGCGTCGATAGCAATGGATTTCATCACGGACTTACCGAAATCCGAAGGATTCGACTGCATCATGGTCGTCATCGACCGCATGACCAAAATGAGTCATTTCATCGCATGCAACAAGGAAATGAACACACAACAATTTATCCGCCTCTTCATCAAAGAAGTAGTCAGATTACATGGAATACCACGAGACATCATCACCAACTCAGGAACTTTATTCACTTCCACTTTGTGGAAGGAAGTGGCAAAAGAAGCAGGGATTGAAAGAAAAATGAGCACGGCATTTCACCGCAAACGGATGGACAAACCGAAAGAACGAACGCGATACTGGAACAATACTTTCACGCATATCAACTATCAACAAGACAACTGGTACGACATGCTGCCATTCGCAGAATTCGCATACAACAATGGCAAACAAGAATCCATAGGAATGTCACCATTCTACGCCAACACGGGAAGACATCCCGAATATCCAAATATCGACCACATGATACGAGAAAATCATACGACATCAGCAGACATCGTACGATTACAGGATACATTGGTAACATCAATAACCAATGCACAGTTACGACAAAAGGAATACTACGATCGCAAGAGAAAACCCGATCCAAACCTACAATCAGGAGATATGGTATGGCTATTAACCAACCACATCAAGACCACGAGACCATCGAAGAAACTTGACTATCGGAAAATGGGACCATGGAAAATCTTGGCGAAAGTGGGAGCCAATTCTTATAAATTGGACCTCCCACCCGACATGAGAATACACCCAACATTCCACATCTCACTCCTCGAACCTTACGAAGACAACAAATTCCCCTCTCAAATCAAACAACCTCCACCGCCTATTGAGATAGACGGTGAAAACGAATACGAACTCGACGAGATCATTGACTCTCGACAACACTACGGAAACCTACAATACCGGGCCAAGTGGACCGGTTATCCTCCTGAACACGATAAAACTTGGTACCCAGCCGGCAACTTCGATAATGCCACGCATGCCGTCACCAAGTTCCACGAACGCTACCCAGGGAAGCCAAACCTGGGTACACGTCAAACTCGAACCAATCAACAACGACTGGCAAAACACCAACCCTCTCACACCACACGAAGGATGGGGAGATAGCCCAAGGGCTATCACCCCAACCAGTCCCGAATACTCGGGACCGACTGACGCCGAGCTTGCAGCTCGAGAAGAAGAAGCTCGAAAGAATGCAGAACATAGCTGTCTATCGTGGACAGCATGTTTCGACGATGAGTGCCTCGTGCACATTCACGAGAAATATGGGGCCAATTACTGGCCTAGACAATCTAAGACAAAGAAGGATGGGACCTCAAGGAAACCTCGGAAACTGCACCGCGAGACCCATGGGAACGGTGTTATCAAGATGGCTGCCGCCATCATAAACAGGCCAAGATCGACGCAGGGGGATACCCCCAGCGAGATGGAAAGATGAAGCCCTTAACGGAAAGACATGAAGCCTACCGAAAAGGGAAGGAGACGGTTAGGAGAAAAAGGGTTGAAGCTGCGAGGACGCAGCTAGAGAGGAGGAGGGGGGGTAAAAATTCCGAAACCTCGGAGACCCCCACAGAACCAGATGTCGTTGCACTGCAACGACAAATTACCGACTTGCGTGAACAACTTTACGCCTCCGAAAATACCATCGCAGAACACCTCAATACGATCGACATACAACAAAGAACGATCGAGGTCGCGAATGCCACACTAGAAATGGTGCGGCAGGAATACAACAAGGAGCGTGAAAACTTCGCGCGGATGAGAAAGGCAGTCAGAGGGATGGGAAGAGAGGTTCTCAACCTTGGACTAAGGAGATAGGAACCCGAAGGGACTCGGGTTAGAGGAGGAGGGGAGCTACTGTCACAAACCGGATTGTGACAAGGCAGATTGATAAGGCGGGATCTGGGTTTCACATGACTCGCAGTCGCGAGTCATAAAAATTATTGTTATGAGATGACTCACAGTTGTGAGTCATATGATGTTATGACTTTCGTGCATGACTCATACTTATGAGTCATGAGTTTCACACATGTGACGCACTTCGCTCACATGATTGGTTTTAAGGTTTATGATTGGTTTAGGCATGTTGCGCAGTTGACTCATATGAGTCAACTAAGGATCTCACATGACTCACGAGTGTGAGTCATAGAATATGGTGACGCGGAGGTATGAGTCACACAGGGTTAGGGTTGGGTGAGGAGTCTGTATAAATAGAGGGTCCAGGGACCTTCGGGACAGACACGCTTCGTCGCTCCTATTTTTCTGCCACATAGTTTGACAACACCACGGTCGACTATCGTGGCCCACCCCTCTCCCCTCTGCCCCCTCGATGGTTCCTGCCTAGGGGTACGGTTAACTCCTCCAGCCTCTCCCGCCTTTACTTCGCTTGTCTCTTGCTCGCTTGATGGGGGAGTTATCTGGGCCCGCCCAGTAGTCCTGTCTCGCTTAGGGGTTTCGCTTGGTTTTGGCACGGTCGGCTTCCTCTCTTCGCTTCCGGTCGGCGTTGGCAGTGGTGGACGTCTTTCTCCCCATTTGCACGATCCCTGAGGGGGAACGCCTCGGCTAGTAACTTCGGGGTCTGTCTCCTGGTGAGATTTGGCCATACCCTCCTAGTCGCTCAGTTCAAGACACGGTTGCTTCCTACCCTCGCCCTTCCGCCTCCCTACCGCCGGTGGGATCCCTTCCACGAAGTGACGCTATCTCTCGGAGAACAAGGGACTACATGAGAGACGCGGTAAAACGGCAACGGTTCGGTTTTCACGGTCGGGTTTCTCCTGGGGCCTTGGGCCCTCCCTCCATTTTTCACTTCGATTGCGTCGGCTCGCACCCTACTGCCTCCCCTCCCTGGCTGGTACCCTACTACCCCCCTTCGTTAGCTGGCACCTCACTGCTGGGCGGCATCCCCTCTGCCACACATCCACTCCTTGGGTCCAGCACCGAGACCCTCCGTTTTCGGCTGGCGGGTCATGGTATTGCACTACATCCGTGGCTCAGCTGGTTGGGGCATCAGCCTTCGGGCTTTTTGCCGGCCGCTCACTTCGGGGGCGGTTTTATATTCGGCACTCTGGCGGTTCGGTGGGCGGGAGTTTATTTTCTTTTGTGGTCGCTGCAGTTTACGGGTGGAGTTTTTCCCTATGCTTTCCTGCCTAGCTTGTTTGGTTTCCTTTCTGTTGGCTACGTGTAGTTAGTGGGAGGGGTATCTTTCGGGGGAGGAATCTTCTTGGGCATTTGGCTGGCTTCTAGGCGAGACCCCTTCGCGTTCAAGTCGTGAGGCCTGCGGGCGGGCACCTGAGTTGGTCGTCCTTGGAGTGTGTGCGGTTAGGCCCATACCAGAGGGTCCTGGAGGTACGGGTTTTCTCCTGGTCCGGGGTGGATACAAAGAGGTTTTGTTTACGCCATAGCTAGCGCTGCATGCGATTATTCTTGTACCTTAAACAACGAATTAAATGACGATAAAAAAAAAAAAAAAAAAAAAAAAAAAGGACCTTCGGGACAGACATGCTCCGCGCCCTCAATTTTCCTGCCCCTACGTTCTACTCATACTCTCAACACCATTAGCATCTGGTGAAAAACCCTTAACGCTCACGAACCGCCTTGCCTCAGGCCTCAGGAACGTCCTTCCTACCCAGGACTATGGACCTCTCCGCTGCCTCGCGTTCGGGCACTCCTGCCCCCCATCAGGAGGCCCCCTCCCACCCCTCATCACGCTCTTCTTCCACTGCCCCTCTGCACCCAGCGCAGCTGAACATTGCCTCGCTAGTCGAAGCTTCCAGGGTACTCCTCAACTGGTCCTCCGACCACCTCCCCACCCCCTCCCACCATGACCTCTTGAACTTCTCCTCAGGAGAGACGTTCCTCATTCTGCTGGTCTGCGCCCTCGTCCAAGGGGTGACGGCACTCTCCAACACAGTCAGAGATCTCACCGTCCGTGTGCACCACCTCTCCTCCCAACTGGCCAACACCCTTCCTGACCCTCCGGCCCCAACATGACTAGTCTCTCTACAAGCGCCGTGGCGTCCCTCCAGGCCTCGATTAGGGATTTGTCAACCAGGATCGCGACCAACCCCGTCCCGCCCCCACAGCCCCCCACTCTAACCCCCACGCTCCCTCTCCCGAGACTTCCCGAAAGGGTAAAGAGCCAGCCACCAACACAATAGCCCCCACCCCACCCCAGGTTACCCCGTCAGTATACCCTGCCGAGTATGACCCGGACATTCCGGTTTACGACACTGCGCCCGGCAGGTTTCACGGCAACCCCGCGGCCTTCGCTGCCCAGTACCCCAGGACCTGGGAGGCGCAGCAGTGGAGGGACGGCAAATACCCCGACCCGTCCGAGTTCCTGCCTGGAGCTCGCAGTACAGTCGCCCCCCCAGCACAGTCGAAGCCCTCCTATTCCTCCGCCGCGTCCTCCTCGAAAACCACAGGGTAGAAAGAAGTCTGGTCCAACAAACGTCTCCTCCGCGGCACAAGTCGCGAAAACAGCACCAGGCAGGGAGGGTCCACCCGTGCCTAGAACGCTGCCTGCTGCGGAAAGACGCTTCTTTGCCCCCCGCTCCTCTCCTGCCCCTCAACTTTACAGGGGTGACATTGCGGCCTCCTTCCCCGACGTTGCAGCCTCAGTTCTTAAAGAGGCCAACTGCCCCCGCCCCAAGGCCTTCACAGCCAAAGTCAACGACCGCGGTGCTGTCACCCTGCTTGCGCTCGATCCCACCACTCCCGCTACCGCGTACGCGCCCTACTACGAAGCCCTAGCCTCAGGCCTTAACAAGGCTTACCCGTGGGTGAAAACCCCTACCTTGTCTTCCGCCCAGCACCCAACGAGGTGCAACTGGCCATCCACTCCCTCCCAGTCTCGTTTCTCCCTGACGACCCTGAGGCCCTCCTCCAGACCCTCAGGGAAACTATCCTCAATGTCAAGGAGGTCCAGATCCTATCAGCCCGCTTCCTCGTACGGGACGAGGAGCTACGCCTCTCGAAGGCAAATACCTCCTGCATCGTCACGGTCGCCCCGTCGGACGTGGACAAGATGGTGGGCAGGACAGTCCTCTACGCCTCCCGGTGCCGCATCGAGAGAGCATACTCAGCAAACAGATTCACGCAGTGCAAGAACTGCTGGGGCTTCGGCCACCAGGCGGCACGCTGCAAGGTCGACCATCCCATCTGCCCGATATGCGCCCTCAGTCACACCAGGGCATGCCACCGCTGCCAGAACCCAACCTGCCCCAAAGGGGGTAATCTCAAGCCCGTTGTCAACTGCTGCCCCACCTCCGTCCCCGCCTGCACCAACTGCTCAGGACTTCACCCCGCCTATGACCAAACCTGCCCCCAGAAGCCGGTCCCCCCTCCCCCTGCCTCAGATGCCCCCCCGCCAGGTGAAGAAGAGATGGATACGCAGGACGATGGAGGAGAGGGTCTTCCTCCGGACCTGTACGGCCAACGCCTTGCTCCTGCCCTGGACCTGGGAGATAGTGCCGCCCGCAGAGCAGAGTCAGCCCCCGACCCCCCTTTCACCACTCTTCCGCCCCCCCCAGGGAACCCCCTTCCCCAGCACCCCTGCCCGTCACCAGGAGACAACGCCTCCGTTCCCAGGAGGAAGCTACTCCCACCCCGTTCCGAAAGTCCACCTCGGGTTAGTCCCGGTGATGGTGCACTCCGACTCCACTCTACTCCCCCCCACTCCATGGAACAACCCCCCTCCCCAGAATTTAGTTCTATCACCATCGTTCAACACAACTGCTTGGGAAGCTGGAATGTGTTTCTTTCCTTATTCAACAGCCTGGTGGCCCTGCCTCTGCCCCCCTCTATCGTTGCTTACAAGACCCCCCTATGTTTCGTGGCAAACCTGCCGCAGTTTAATGGTTTTAAGTTTTTTCCCCCCATTTTCGACACACAACAGGCCAAAGGTGGCCTTTTATGTCCTTCGCACCTTTTTGACTCCACCTCGGTGGTGCCAGTTTCCTTGACAACCCCGGCCTGATGGCGCTCGATATACACACTCCTGATGGTTTATTTTCTTCGTCCCATGTTAGATTTCGGGTCCTTAACCTCTACTCCTTATGGACTGCTTCCTCTCTTACGAGAACGGTAACTCCGGAGGAGGCCTTCCCTCTCCTCCCACACCCTTTGCTAGTTGTGGGTGACTTCAACCTCCATCACCCTTCCTGGGACCCCTCCGCTCCTTCCGCGACAACGAAATCAGGGCCTCCGGTCCGTACGCGGACCTTGCCCTAGAAGGTCGTTTGCCCTAATTAACACCCCTGTGGGGTTTTCACCCGGTTCTCGCTTGGGCAGCAACACTCCCCCTCCGTGCTGGACCTAGCCTTCGCAAATGAACATCTTGCCCCCTACCTGGAAACTTGGAATGCGGAGCCTTCCGTCCACTGGCTCCGACCACATCCCCATAGCTGTAACACTTTCCTCCCCGTTCCTGTCCCCTCCTGGGGGTCTCCCCACTGGTCGGCAACTGACTGGCCTGCGGCATACACAGCTCTCCGTGCCCTCAAGCTCACCAACCACCCACGCTTCATGTACAGGAGGCCCTTGGCAGGTGGCTGGACTTCAACCTAAATCGAATCAGGAGTACCCTGGCGCAGCACACCCCAACAAAGAGGCCGTCCTTGCGCTCCAAGCCTTGGTGGTCTGACCCTCACTGACCTGCGAAGGGTCCACCACCCTGCGCGAGGTTAGCCCGTTTGTCCCAGACAGCACTGCGCCCTGAGAGCCGCCAAAACAGCCAGAAACGCATACTTCAAAGGCTATTAGACAGGCCAAGAAGAAAACACTGGTCGGACTTCCTCGAGGGTGCCACACCCCAGAATGTATGGACTGCCAAGAGGTTCGCCTTCGGCAAACCGCCAGAACGCTTCCCCTCTCTGCGGGAGCCTCATCACCAGAGGAACTAAACTCCACACTCCTGTCCCACTTCTTTCCCCCAAGCCCCCAGCCCACTGCCCTCCGATCCTGCGCCGTTTTAAAGACTGTCCCCCACTGAAGCCAGAGGAGGTCGCTGCAGCACTGCGCAAAGCATCCCCGCGTCTGCCCCAGGCCCTGACCAGATCCCGTATGGCGTCTGGAAGAAGGTCAATTCAGCTTGTCCCTCCCTTCTAACCAACTCCTCTCCCCCTGGTGGCCTTTGGTCACCATACCTCTTCGCTCAAGATGGCCAATGGCGTGGTGCTGGACAAGCCAGGCAAGGCCTCGTATGATTCCCCCTCCTCCTTCCGCATCATTGTCCTCCTGGAAACGGTCTCCAAGATCTTGGAGAGGGTCATGGCCAACAGACTCTCTCCCATTGCCCGATCCCTCGGCCTCCTTAACCACCACCAATGTGGCCCTTCCAGGCCTAAGCACCTTCGATGCCTGCTCCACCCTCGCACACGAGTCCAGACCCTGCAACGCCAAGGCTGGAGGTCTCCACCCTCTTTTTGGACATAAAGGGAGGCTTTGACAACGTCTCCCCAATGACCTCTTTCACATGCTCCGCTCCAAGGGGGTGCCCCCATACCTCTGCTCCTGGGACGCTCGTTTCTTACGGCACGGCAGTGCAGGCTCCTTTTTCAAGGCTCCCCCAAGGTTTTCAAACCGGTGCAAGGGGGCACCCCTCAGGGGTCCCCCATCTCGCCACTACTCTTCGTCATCTATGTGTCTTCGCTCCACTTTCCAGTCCCACGTGGCCTAATCCTCTCCTATGTCGATGACTTCGCAGTCACGGTCGCCTCGAACTCCTATAGGAGGAATATCCAACGCCTACAGCACCTGGTCAAGGCTCTCACCCAGAGGGGTCGTAGGCTGGGGGTGAGCTTCTCCATTCCCAAGACGGAACTGATTCACTGGAGGACCCCGAGAAAAAGGGTCCACCATGCACACTCCCTATCGTGATCGACGACCTCCTTTTCCGACCCTCCGGGGTGGTGTGAGATGGCTGGGCTACTGGTTCGAGCCTGCAGCCTGCAGCCTCAGGTGGTCAAACAAACGCGCACTTCTCCAAACGACTCGCCCTAGCCCAAGGGGCCTTCTCCATGGTCAAGAGGCTCTCAGGCCCTGGCAAAGGCCTGGCGCCTATACGTCCTCTGCAACCGTCTCGCCTCCTCCCTTCTCGCGCCCATACTTCTGTACGGCGCCGACCTATTCTCCCCTTCTGTTTGCAATGAGGACACGTCTGGCTGTTTTCTGGAGAACGGTTCAGCGATGGGTCACCAACTGCTTTAGCGATACCCCCACTGGGATTCTCCTTGTGAATCTGCGCTCCCTCCCATTCATGTTTAATTGAACACCGTCAACGCCTGGCAGCTCTTCGCCTTGTGTGCCTCCCTCACGAAAGGA